>PVKA01042098.1:0-17633 GCA_004027165.1 Ctenomys sociabilis
TAAGTGATACAGAATTTCACTTAATAGAGTAATACTAATTTCATGGTATTTGTTGTAATGCATCGTATTATATTCCAACCAGTTTTTCATATTACCAAATACATTCATGCAAAATTAGAAGATAAAAGAAAAAGAAAGAAATATATAAGAAATTGAGAGGAGAAACAATTGACAGAAAGAGAGAAAACAAATTAAGCATTATCTGCTTCTTTCCATAGAGGAGCAGAATTCTACAGTATGGTTGTCCAAACTACCCTACTATCCTACTAACACACATAGATAGACCTCTTTCCCCCACTCCCTCTCCTGTCCTGCTCCTCAACTCAGTAACTCTTTACTTTTGAATAAATTCATTCCATTTTCCCAGTATCTATTGTACCTTTCAGATTCCATTTTTTCTTTCAGGTTCTCACACTCAGGACAATAGAATGTTTACACATGCGGGTCTGATTTATTTCCCTTAAGAGTATGTTATCTACTTATATCCATTTACCAACGAAAGTCTCAAATTTATTCTGTTTTATAGCTGAACAATAATACCACATCTTCTTTATCCATTCCTCAGTTTATGCACACCTGGGCCGTTTTCAGGATTTACCTGTGATGAACTGGGCTACCATAAACATGGGTAAGCATATATTGCTGTGATATGATGTTTTCAGTTCTTCTGGAAAAATATCCAGAAGGGGAATATCTGACTTGAATGTTTTGAGGAGTCTCCACACTGATTTGCGTAGTGGTTGCACCAGTCTGCCCTCGCACCAACACTGGAGAAGGGTTCCTTTTTCCCCCGCAGCCACTTTTCACTTTTTATTTGTTTTTCACTTCTTCTATTGCCTCCTCATTTGTGCTTAATTGACTTTAGCATATAATATTAATTCCATTCCCATTATTTTGTTCTGTGTTGTAGCTATTTTTGTGATTATTGCTGGGTATACAAACATCATATTAATTTATATTAATCTAGTTTGAATTTATATCAACTTTACTTTTCTACGTATTTGGCACAGAGTCTCGCTCTGCAGCTCAGACTCCTAGTATTCTTCCTGTGTTCAGCCTCCCAGGCTGGGATTACAGGTGTGCCCCTCCGCAGAATGGCTCGGCACACCCAGGGGTGGGACAGGCATGGCCCATGGTGCCACAGACCAGCCCAGGCCCTGCGCTTGCCTAAGCAGGCACGCAGTCCCCTGACCTATCTCGCTGGCCCTCTACTTTACTTTTTAAAGAATACAAAAACTTTATGGCTGTATATCTCTGTTCTCACCCTCTGTTGGTATCATAACAAATTATACTTTTATACTTTATACATTCTTTAATACAGATCACGATCAATTGCTTCACCTTTCTTTTAAATCATTCAGAAATAGAAATAATTGCTACATGTGTAAAATATAATAATATAACACCCTTTTATACATTATCCCATGCATTTATGTTTACTGTTGTCTTTTTATGTCTTTGTATGCTTTAGGTCACTGTCTTTTGACTGACTTCAGACTATGGAGAACACTTGTGTGTTTCTTACAGGAAAGCTCTACTAGCCACTGCTAGTAGAAACTAGCAAAACTCTCTCTGTGTTTCTTTACTTGGCAATATCTTAATTTAACTCTCCTTTCTGAGGGAAAATATTGCTGGATGTATAATTCCTGGTTGATGTCATCCCACTGTTTTCAAGCTTGCAAGATTTCTGAGAGAAATTGGCTACTAATCTTCCTGGGGATTTCTTGCACATGGCATTTTATTTCTCTCTTGTTACTTTCAGGATTCTTTTTGGCTTTTGAAACTGTCTCAGTATGGATTTGCTCGAGATTATCCCATTTTGCTTCTGGTACCAGAAAATTGCACAAAGAGCTGCCATCAGTAATGCTAAGCTAGGGAGTGCAAGGAGAGTGCAAGTGGAATATCACATGTTTCCCAGCTTTTCTCCTTGCCCTCTCCTCACTGTCCAATCCTCAAGTTCTCACTTTGCTTTTAATTGTGTTATACCTTTCTATTTGTAATTCTTCTTTTGAGTACTTATACTTGTGAGACTATACAATATTTACACATGTGGGTCTGGTTTATTTCGCTTATAAGTATACCCTCAGGTAGCATCCACTTAACCCATTACTATTGCGGACTGCTGGACTGTGTTGGATTGTTTTGCTGAATTTATGCACCTATAGTATTTAGATGCCAATGGAATACCCATCTCTGGCAGGACTAAACAAAAAAAAGGGGCTCCAAAGGAAGGATCATTTTGTATTTGTGTATATAGAATAGTTAGGATAGATATACAGATACTTTTGCTTAACTCAATGAGGAAATTTGTACTAATAGTGTTTGGACAGGATATCCAGTCTGCTTCTTATGTTATGGACAACCACTAAGAAGATAACAATTTACAATGTATTAATTATTGAAACTGTCCTATTAATCAGCTTTGAAACTATCTCATTGATATTTGTTTCTCAAAAAAAGTATAAAAAATAAATGCCATAAAGTTCTTTTAAAGGTTTGCTGTAGTTTCTTCAGTAAGTATTCCCCTTGTTGTGGTAACTTTTACATTATAATCCAGATACCCGGGAGGTTAATGTTGACAGTTTTTGCTACTTTATTCATTGCTTTTGTGGAAGGAAGAAGTTCAAATTCTTGCAAACTGAGAGGACCAGAAAACCCTGCTCTGAGTGTGGTTCAAAGTGTAGTACAAGCTAACAGAATTTTTCTCCCATTTGAGAAGATTGAAGCTGAAGAGCAGCACAGACTATTACGGTGGAAATGCAAACACTGTATTCAAACATTCTCTGTGGGACTAACTGAAGGTTGGGGAGGAATGGGTGTTTCCATCATGTGTCCACACAAATGCGCTCCAGCCCTGCATGGGAGATGCAATAGCAGCACGTACAGAATGAAAGTGAAAGATGTGACCCTTGGTGACCAGGTGAGAGCCACCCAGGAAATCTGACAGTCAGCCAGGGCTGCTTTTACTAGACAGCATGTAGTTTAAACATCCTCTAGTTACTATCTCACAGTTCTAGAGAATGAAATGCGACGTCCAGCGTCAGCAGGCTCGGCTTCTCCTGATGCCCTCCCCTTGGTTTGCACATGGCGACTGTGTCCTGCAGTGTCTGTTCCTCTGGACACAAACACATCATGTCCCTCTGCCCTGAGAGGGAATGAGAGTGAGCTAGGGCCCCACCGAATGACTTCATCATTCTGACTCAGCCTTGACTTTGGCCCCATCATCAAATATTGTCATGGTGGAGAAAGGAGATTTGGCAGATAAATTCGGAACTATTTAATCCATAAACCATTCATGCAAGAATATTCAGGGCATTCATAACCTCAGAGCCTACAGAACGGAATTGCATTAGGGAAGCCAGAGATACTACTGCTATTCTATACCTTACCATATCGTGTTCTTGCCCTCAGTGCTATTTTAAGGATTAATGTGAATATTTAAAATAATTAAGTGAACCACTTCTTTTCAATATTCTCCAATGAAAGAAACAACATACAGATCATAACCTATATTTTAGTTAGAATTATCATTTTGTACCCATTCCAAGTTCAAAGAACTATGTCAAATAAATTTAGAAGCTAATTTAGAAGCAAAATTATGTAAATGATCATCTCATTATAATAGGATTTATAAATCTCCACATTTTACAAATTGACTGATAAGGAATAAATAACATTTCCCTTACTTTCAGTAGTACCTAAATGGAGCTATTCTTCCAGGGAAATGAGATGGAAATAATTCAAAGTTTAAGTAAAATGGTGCACTCCAAATAGTACTTGTCATTTTCAGGTAGCTTTAGACAAAAGTCGCACTGGAAGTTCTAAATCTGTTACACCTTTCAGATGTGAAAAGTTATGACAGACTATAAAATGTTTCAGGCCCAAGAGCTGGTCTTCTAATTTCACAGGATGTGCACAGAGCATTTATTTTTTCTCCAACATAATTAATTTAGCACTGTAAATAATTTTAACTGGCTTTGTCTTATTTAATTTCCTCTTGGGTTCTGTGTCACAGCAGATGGCTTGGAAGTGGAACGTACTGGGCTGTGTGGATGTCCTGCTCAACACGGCATCAGCCACAGGCAGCCCACATCACCTTCGCTCTTGAATTTCAGCAGTGCGCACCAGGCACAACTGTATCCACAAACTCTGGGTGTCAGTTTCTTGGGGGCCACTGGCATAATCCAAAGTAGGCATTCTCGGATTTCTTCCCCAGGAACCCTGGATGAACATGATTCTACCAGCTCTCCAAACCTGGTGAACGCAATGGATAAGATTCGCAACTCTTTTCTTGTCTCTGATATCACCTGTATTACCCAAAGCTGGTGGATGCTTCTATGTTAACACCCAGGGCAGTGAAATTTAGTATCATCCTGTTTAATCGCTTGTGGTCTGAAAGAGCATGGATGAGTCGAGGTCCACTCAATTGTCAATAGTGTCAGTTGTAGGAGTAATAAATACAATTAATAAAATATTTGAATAAGTGCCACTGGGCAACCTCTCTATTGATGTAGAATATGCTAAGATTTTATCTTTCATGCCCACATAGAAGAAAAAGAAAAGCTTCAGGGAAAGGAGCCATTAGAAACTTTTTCTCTAAAATCCCTGAGATTTCTGACACTACTCTTTCTGACCTCTGAGTGTCTCTAATCAGGATCGTGTGGCTAATGTCATGGTTTGAAAGGAGCCACATTTTTAAACTAATTCTATGGATTAAGCTGTATTATAAATTTCCTGGTTCCCTAGCCTTATATTATTGTACATATTTCTATTTCCTTTGCTTTCATAGACCTAAATAATGAAAATCCTTTACAGTTCATCAAAGCTCCCTAACACTGACATGTGGCATTCACGCTGTCTGAGTCATTTCCAGGGCACTTCCTACTTTTCTGCTGAATTGTATGCCAATGCCAAGGTAACTTTTGGACAGCACAGCAGCATGGGTAATTGGCAATTACCCAGGTTTGTGTTGGATATGTTACAGCAGGCTTTCTGTAAATTAGGGAACTTTTTAAGCAAGTACATTTTCTTAACTGAGAACAATTCTTATTTTGGGAGTGCTCCCGTATTTTCTATCCCATTTTCCTATATTTATGAGTAAGTGAATTAAATGGTACTTTCTTTTTCCTCTGGAAACCCTACCAATAGATATCCAAAGGCAGCCATAATTAGGTAAGCTGGCCAATTAAATAAGGAAACACAATATCTTGTTATTGGCATCAACTGTTGGGTGACATTTTGATAAACTGCTTCAATATAGTGTGTAGCATTTTGGTGCCTTTTTCACTTTGTAAAAGGTCACTGTCTCTGAAAAGTAACATTGAAAAAGCTGATATTTAAAGGGTATAGGAAAATTCAAATAAATAGGCTGCTGCACTTCTAGGTATCTCCTCTTTTACAATAACATATCTTCGCCTTCTACGTGTTGCAGCTTCTGCTGCTGCCCTGATAAGATGGTACCACTAATCCAGATGCGTTACTGCTTGAGGCTTCATTATATTTTCAGCAAGGAATTTAACAGTTGACTCACTTGTGAAGAGCTCTGTGCCTCTGGGTGGCTTCCTTCTGAAGAAAGAATGTATGGAGACTTCCTCTCCCAGTGTCCACTAGGGAGACTTTCAGGGAATTTCTTCACATCTTGGTGAGGACTATACTGTGTTACTCATAGATAGAAGGCAAACAAGCCTGCGCGGCTGTAGGATCCGTGTTATAGGCAATGATTCACACCACGCAGAGTGCTTTTAATAAAAATGTACACGCTTGAAGTCCAGATTGGCTGACTCAGAGCCAATGAGGGCAGCGCCGGGCCTCCTTATTTTCATAAGACCTCCGGGTAATTCTCAGCAATAGGCTGGTGAATCACTCTTGCGTGCCAAGTACAGATGCTCTCATACTTCCTGCCTCCCTTTCTGTATTCATAGTGAACTTACCAAATTACCGTTCGGTGAGAAAACCACTGCTAGTCCTCATGTAAATGTTAGACACACACAAAGACACACACACACACACACACACACACACACACACACACACACACACACACACTGAGAGAGAGAGAGAGAGAGAGAGATGTTTGTGTCATCCATCAGGCAAGGCTTTTTTGCCTTGCCTGACTCCAATGATTCGAGCTTCAAGCTTGCACATTGTGTCCACTGTGTCCTGCTAGCTCCATTTTGGGGATGAGCGCGACATCATCGCTTTATTGTGAGTGGATAATTCTCTCTTTCAATTGCTCCAGGTAGCTTATGAAGTGCCACATAAACTTCTTTTACAGCCTTATTAGAGAACTCTGAGTGCTGGGTGAATTTGTGGCTCTCTGTGTGAGCAGAGCATGACCAAGATACTTCTAGGCACTAATTAGGTTTACCAGACAGTGGAACCATTACTCAGCCAGGGGGCGACAGTCACAGGAGTGCAAGTGAAACAGTGGCTCTTGCAGAGACGGAAGACTGCACCTCGTTTATATTCCAGTGGTACAGAGCCATTTTTATTGATTGTAAATACCTGACATTTAGTTTCACCAATTTTATAATTTGAAAGTTTCAATGGCAATCTCCCTACAACAAAAGAACAGAAGATAGATTATAAATCAGGTGAATTGCAGGAGGTTAGCAAAGCTGGAATATGCTCCGATTAAGTGTCCTCATTTCTGTATGCCTGCTCTAGAGGTCAGTGCTGAGGTCAAGGTTGGGAACGTCAATGAAAGCTTTATCTCAAGTGGGGGCGACCTCACAGGCAGCCCTGAGGAAGGCGGTGAAGTTTATCCTTTTACCTTCAACGACTGGCTTGTGTAATTTAAGAAAAACATTTCTTTAAGGCCTGAGGAGATTCCTTAGTAGAATAGGCTCCTCCTGGCAAGTGCAGGGTCCTGAGTTCAATCCCTGGTACTACAAAACAAGAAAACAAAAGAAAACAAAAGAAAAAAACCTTTAATTTTAGCCATGACCTATTGTTGTGCTGCTCAAAATCTATAGTTTAAGGTCTTATCTCTGACTGCCCCCCGTTTCCTGTGCACCACCTGTTCTGACACACTGCATATCTTATCAATTTACTTTGGGAGAACTTTTCTTTTTCTTATGTGCTTCTTCAGGATTTAAGTCTTGCACTATCTTGCTTGTTTATCCCAATTCAGGTTTTGTTGTTTTCTTCGTGTGCTTTAGACTTCTTGCTGGGTTTCATGGTTATGCATCTCCGTCTCTAATGCCACAAGAAAACTACAGCACACCTCATGCAACTGCTGGCCTTTCCTACTATTACATGCCTACACGGCTCCCTTTTATGAGCACCGCTGGTACATATATGCCACTAGTCAGATACTCTCAATCAGCTGACTCCTGGATCTGGTTATTCTACACCTACCTACAATGGTAATGGCTTCATGACTTCATACTGACAGCAAAGTAAGAGCATCACTGATTACACGTGACCAGAGCCCTAGTCCCAAACACTCCTAGATGGTTTCTCATTGAATCCTGGATGACACAGGAGGAGCAAAGACCAGTATTTCATACTGATGGTGAGGTAGAAAGTTGAATAGGTATTAAATACCTGCTGAGGGCTGGACTGTTGTTTTTAGTGTGGTAAGAATATGGTTCTTGGCTTGGGAAAAAGGAAAACAGTACATGCAACAGTGAAACAGGAAATGACAAAATTATTTAAAAACAAATCATCATTGTTGAAGAAGTGCTGGGCACAGAAAGGTGAAGTATAAAGACAGTCAATGGGCTTATGAAAAGTAATTCATTATTTCAAAATAATGCTACAGAAGAAAGTTTAAAAGTTACAGATTCAAAGACTAGGAAGTTTAACCTTTAATGCAGTGATTGTACCTGTCTTGTTTAGTACTCTCTTCACTGCTTAACTGGATTTTTTGGTATATGAAAGAACCCCAATGTATTTCTTAAATTAATTACTGAAATATTTTTTCAATCATCAAAGTAATCTGCATTATGAACTTGAAATATGTCCAATGAGACAAATGAATTTACTAGTATCTTAAAGTAGCTGTGTTCCTGTGTTTGAACCATAGCTCAGCGGCATAAGCAACTGCCTGGCAAGCACAAGGTCCTGAGTTTGATCCCTGGTACCAAAAGATAAAATAAAACAAAACAATGTAGTCTTAGAAACTAATGTATTTTATTTTTCTAATGGACATTATTCAAATGAAGTTCTGAAGTCTTAGTTATTCTTCCACCTATTTTCTTTTTTAAAACATTAGAAATGCTAACATTCCTTAGCTGACTAATTCACCATACAATTTCTTAGCATGGTTGTATTTCACATTACTTAAAGGAAATGTATTCTCCTGCTAGAATTGTTGCACTGTACATACAATGTTACTTATTGCTTGGATAAAACCCTATTAATTTCAATGGATTCCTTTTGACATAAGAATGGATTTGCACTGAAGGGCAAACAGAACCTCCATACGTATCCAGGCTGCATTACAATTGAATCCATCACATTATACACTTATAGATGTCTACCCCTGTTACACTGCTGAAATGGTCTGCCATAGAAAAAGGGCCATGTGAAGAGCTGGTTGAAATTCCATGCGTTTTTACTTGCAAAGTATCTGGTTAGATGAACAGAAGCTTCTAAGATGAAACCCTTTCAACATGAATATGCTAACGTGACTCCCTGGAAGCAACACCTCAGCACTTCACCAAGTGCCTTTTCTTCATATCCCAATGACAGGCTTGTTTGAGGGTCAGTGTGTTGGAAAGCACTGCGAACTTGCTTTTTTCAGGCTCATAGTGGTAAATGGCACATGAAGACAGGAAGCTGTGATTTATTCTTTGTTTTCCTTGGCACTCTCAATATTAATAAATGAAAGTCCCTACAAAACCTTCAAAAGGAGAGCTTTTGGGTGATAGCTTTAGAAGTAGTTGTTCAGTGTAACTGTTAATGTAAATTTTTTGGACAAAATATCTTCCTGTTTCTCATTTGATGTGGGAGACAATGCCTATGAGATTGACTTTAGACAGGAAGCAAACTTTTCCAAGGGACAAGCATAGCAAGCAGACTTCACAGAAACCTTTTTGCTCAGAATGCTTCTGAAAGTGAGAACACTAATTTTGAAGGAATTCTTCAAGTTTTCTTATTCTTCTGTAAGTTAGGGACCTCTAATGGAGACAGATGTATTTTGGTGACTTTTAAGTCATACCCACCACTTATGATTTGAGGGGAACTAACAGAAAGTGTTGACATTTGCTTGGGGACCTTATTTTTCATGTAGTAAAACCATAGTAAAGGAGAAATTGACTATAATACCAGATTTAAATCAGAATGTGTGTTTATAGGCTTTGAAAATATGAAATTAATTTTATGTGCCAGGGTTTCAATTCCTTTTTGGTTTTAATGACATCTCCTGTCCTTGTTTTTAGGTTGTCCTTGTCTTGGCCTCCCTCTTGGTCCAAGATTTTCACTAATAATTCGTGCTTGCAGACCCCAGCTTCTTTAGACACAGCCCATGAAGTCTGACTTATCATGCTGTGTAGCCAAGTCATACAGATGGCTTTGCTTTTCCTGATATATAAACAGAGATGACACAAGCAGTGTGTACCAGTGAAGTCCCTTTCTTTTGTGAATATGTACAAATTATGTTGGTGCATATTCGGTCACAGGTGAGTTCTGATGTGCTGTAGGTGTGGCTGGAGTTATTTTTGTTTTTTATTTCTTCCTTTGTTTCATTAAAAACTATAAAATATCCAAGATACAGAAATAGTACAAAGTACTGCAGATCAAGCTGAAGTGAGTTTTCAAACCCAGAGTACATAGTAGTACTCTTGGTTCTCCAATATTTTAAAATCTATTTTATAAAATTGCTTTCTAACTGTAAATTAATCTCATTCTTTAAAAACGCTTTGAAACAGGATTTGGTGGGCTGAAGATAAGGTTGAAAATTGGCACTAATGTAGAATTCTTTCTGTAGCTGGAAATTTGAGAACTATTAATCATGTTATGACTGACGATATAAATTTGTACAAAGCAGAAAGAATTCAGTTCAGGTCTACTGGCCCCAATACAATGGGCTGAATTGCAGAGTCCCGAGATTTCTTAGACGCGTAATGTTTTTACAAATGGTCCATGCTATGCCAATAAAACTATTGTGACTAGAAGCTTTCACAGCAGAAACTGACACATGAGGCAGAGTTAAGTACTTTTTCAGACAAGCTACTATAGTAAATCATTGAGGTGCACAAACAATCATCCTTCATCAGTGTGCAATTTGTTGCATAGCAATTGCAAATGGAAAACAATATAAACAAACAAATCGACAACTAATGAACAACTCCCACCAGCTCACTGGAAATAGATCTACAACTTTCGAAGAACACTTTATCCAACACATTGTCAACTCATTGTAAACACATCTACAACTCATAAACAACTCATTACCCCGTATGTTGTCACCTCATTGCAATTAAAGTTGTATGTTAACTGTACTGTATGTTCCTGCTCTGAATCAGATTTTACTGAAGAAAGAAAATGCAAGGGAGAGCCAGTCCATGAATGGAAGGCTTTTATTTTAGTCCTCTCTCTGCCTACTTTAGTCTGACTTTTAAAATTATTTGACCAGGTTTATACAGAAATTATATTGCATTATTATCTTTTCCTCAGGTAGCCCACATTCTCGATTTGTATTGAAGAGGTGGATTTTAGTACAAGTTTCTTTTGTAGAGAAAAAGTAGATGTGTAATGTATTTTCAAAGAAACAATAAAACCCACAGTTTTTAGTAATTGCTTTGTGTGATTTGGCATTCTTATCAGATATATAATCTTTTGGTCAAGGTCAGTGTTTTAAATAAAATATAGGATGATTTTTTTAAAAAGCAAACTTGAGTTTATGAATGTCACTGGAATTTTCCCATAATGTTATTTCTATGCAATAAATTAATTGGCTTTATTTACCATTTTGATAATCATAATCTTTGTATTGCATAAGAATCATAGCCAGAATGTGTGCACTTACAAGTAATATATGCACAAATGTGTATAAACATAGTTTGTCGGCATAATTGACAAATTATAGGACAAGTAGATTCTTTATAGGAATTTACAATTTTATATTAATAGGATTTTTTTTCAGATTCAGACCAAACTTCAATTTTCTTGATTGATCTATTAAATATAGAACAATTTGAATTGAATTATAACAATTTCTAGAGTCTAGGTATAGTCTTACATCCATAATTATACTTACAATATAACATATTTGCAAGCATGTTGGTTGAATATACCAACCAACATGCCAGAGTAATGAATATCTGAAGGAAACCTGGAAATTGGTCTGGACTCTCTCCAGGATTGTCTTTGAAGAAATGATTCTTTTAAAACTTTAACTTTGTGGGCCAGCCAAATAGCTCAGTGGATTAAAGCTCCTGTAAGCAAGCACAGGGGCCAGGGATTCGATCCCTAGGCCTGGAGTGCAGGCCTCAGCCCCAGGGCATGCTGAGACAGTAATTGAGACTGTGCATGATGGTGATCTATTAGTGAGACCCTGAACACCCTGTAGATCCTTCCCTAAAATACAAAATAAATAAATAAATGTAAAACTTTAACTTTGTAAAAGTTGGACTACAAAGAGTCCATTGTAGATTCCTTCTTGAGAGCTAAGAAAGATGATCTTCCAACTTCTTTCTTACTCTAAGTTTTATTCTGTATTTTTTTTTTTTTTTTTTTTTTTTTTTTTTTTTTTTTTTTTTTTTTTTTTTTTTTTTTTTTTTTTTTTTTTTTTTTTTTTTTTTTTTTTTTTTTTTTTTTTTTTTTTTTTTTTTTTTTTTTTTTTTTTTTTTTTTTTTTTTTAGCAGAACCAGGGATCAAACTCAGGCCCTTGCACTTGCCAGGGAAGTGCTTATTCCACTGAGTCATCTTCCAGGCCCCTAATCTGTATATTTTTAAGTATCTATAGTACAGCAAACATGTGGATGCCCTAAAGAACATTCAAGAAGAAATGGTAAGTGGGATGTAGGAAGCCTTTATAATCGAGTAATTGAATTCAAAAATATTTACTTCACTTTTTAGCTACGTGATGTGTCTTCTGCGATCATTAGTTTCTGTAAGTATCCGATGTGATTGGAAGGTTATTATGAGAACTAAAGATAAAAGCGCTTGGCAGGGGAGTAGGAAAAGGCCGAGCTAGTGCACAAGTGCAGTAGTAGGGGCGACGATGGTGGTGAGGGCCAAAATGGTTTCCATCTGAGAGAAAACTTAAGCCAACAAAAAATTATTCACCCGTTGATTCCTGCCTGCATCGCATTCTGCTGTCCTGCTGGCCACTGTAGAGAAGTCATATTACCATACGTCATTTACACTAACATTTTTTAAAGAGAATACTTTTAGGGAGAGCCATGGATTTTCTAGTCCTTCTTCTTTACCGCATTCAAAAAGGAAAGTAACCTAAGTAGTGTGTAATGCTGAAGGTCAGCTCTCCAAATTTAAGCAATACTAAAAATATTTAGTACTATTAAAATAATTTTATTTAACATTAAAATCTGCAAACCACATTTTTGTGTCTCCTCATGCCCATTCCTGATAAATTAACATAATAAATTACTAAGAAGACAGGAAATTTATAATACTAAAAAAGTTGACTGAGAAAAGAAGGTTACGTTTTTATTTGTAGTTTGTCCATTAAGCAAGGATTTTAGCTTTAACAACTCTCTTAATCTGACTAGACAAGATTCAGCATTTATTCATACAGTTGCCTCTCACTTTCCACTCAAAATTCCTATCATACCATGTAGGCATTCAACAAATATTTGTTGGTTCTGTCCATCCATGTACATTCTTTTATTCTGAGGATCCATTCTAAACAACAGTGACAAATCCCTGTCCTCACAGAGCTGAAGTGTTAGTGGAAAAGTCACAATGAATCCATTACAAATGATGTGATATTATTGTGAAAAATAAATCAAGTAGGAGATTAGAGAGTGGGGGTAAGGTACACCATTTTAGACAGAAATGTGGGAAGAGATATCTTTTAATTACAAATCTAGATTAAATGTCAAAGATGCCTATTGTATTTCTTACTATAGAATGTAAGGATTTTAAAAGTTGTACCTTTTTATGCTTTCTCTACTCTGAGAGAAGCAGAATCTATTTCTAGATAGAGACAGCTACATCTTTTCAAGGTGTAAGAAAGTTATTTTTCTCTGCTTTCTACACCAAAATGGCTCTTGTGAATCATTCTCACCTTTTTCCAAAAAGCAAGACTTTGAAATACTTTTCATGGACTTGTTTTTAATTTCCATAATCAAAATATCTAAATATTTATTATATTTGTAAGACATGAAAACTTCAGAGTTAACACAGAGACAACACTAATTTCTGAGATACAGAGTTGAAAGAAATGAGCTCAAGGACTTAGGGGAGCTGGATCGTGCAGGATCTTTCAGCTCAATAGGAAAGGCTTTGGGGTTTTGAGGATCCTATGCAGGATCAATTTTAGAGGGCACAAGTCAACTGAGAACCTTCTGCAATCATTCCAGAGAGAGACAAAGGAGACTTAGGCCAGGATTATTAATGATGAGATGGTGAGACGTGGGTGAATGCATGATTTTTATTGGTCTAGATTCATGACATGATGGCTTGGAAGTTGTCGAGGAAGGTGAGATGAAAATAAGGAATCTGCTTCCTAGAGATCTGGATGTGCTTAACTAGTAGGAAAGTCAGTTAATCTCTCCAGTCTTTAGTTCCCTTGAGAGTTGTTATAAAGATTATATTGGATAGACAGCACCTAATCACCCCTCCACAAATACTAACTTTTATCTCTTCATTCTTTTACGATGTCAGACATGCTAGAAGAAGCATGTGGTTGATTAAGATTAAGATACAGATCATTATTACTCTCGATGAGAAGCAGATAAAATGTTACAAAATAAATTGTGAGACAGATAATGATAATGTTGTGTCATAAAACTAAAGGTATTATATATTTCAGATTAATTTAGAGAGCAGATTAATTTAGAAAGCACCTTGTGTGACAAAAACTGGTGGACTGATGCCATAGTGGTTGTGGCTTCACAGACATGAGCCAGCGAAAGGGCTTCCCGATGCAGCCAGCTGTGTGCTGGTGGCAGCAGGGATTCCCTGAGACCCAGGGCCATCTGGAGAAGCTGGGTCTGGCTTCCAAGTCGCTGCCAGCTTTTTGCAAAGCCATATGCAAGGCAAATAAATGTCTTGTAACCCTGGGATATTCTTAACTAAGCAAATACTCAATTGTTTATTTGGTTTTTTCTTCCTTCAGCCCCCAAAGATTTCTATCCAATTATGTTTGGGCAAAACAAACTAGCTTGAGAATTTTAATAGTCCACTCTTCCTTCTCAGGCAGTCTGGTGCTTTAACTGTGAAGAGAACAAGCTTCCTAGTCAAGAAAACTTTTGTGCCACAAAGTGCATTTAAAGTCCTCATGAATGATATGTTCTTAAAAGTAAACTGAGTCAGAGGTACATAGCAACATGATCACAGAGCTTGTGGGACACTCTTTGTTTCCTGCACTGTCCCAAGCACATTACACTTCACAGTTCATTTACACAATGCTCTTATGAAATATGTGCTCTCCTTACAATGCCTATTTCGGTAAGTGTGCAAAATCATAGAGAGGTTAATTTTTCATCCAAGCACAGCAAGTAATAGATTAAGCTTGTATTTGAATACAGGTGGCTTATGCTTAAGGTTGCACTTAGAAGCACACTCCGTACTGCTTCTATCATCGTATTCAAAAGAACAAATCAATAAAAGGACCCAATTATACCAATTAATTAAGAACACCTTTCTGGGCTGGTGAGGTAGCTCAGTGGACTAAGTACCTGCTTAGGCAAGCACAGGAACTGGGTTAGATCCCCAGCACCACATGCCACTACAACCCCACCCCTGGGTGCACTGAGTTGGCCCCTGTGTCCAGGGATGGTGGTGCATGCTTGTAATCCCAGCAATGAGGAGGCCGAAAACAGGAGGATCACTGCAAGTCCAAGCTGTGTAATGAGAATCTGTACCAAATACAATAAAAAAAAAAAAAGAAAAGAAAAAACCCCTCTCTGCTGGAGCGCTATCTCGATACAAATAAAAGTACAATAGATGAGTTGAAAGGTGAATCAAGGTCTGAAAGTTTACTTATAATCCAAATTCCTATCTGATAATTTCTATTATGTGAAGCATCAAAATCCCTAGGATACAGCATAAACCATTTTCTTTTGGCATTCACTGACACTGTCCTCTCCATTGTCAGCGAGGTCAGAACTTCTTGGTGGCCTTCAAAGGAAAATGCAACTAGAATAGACTGAACGGTTTATGAAGTAAAAAGAAAAGATGGGAAGCTCTCAGGAGGAACATACTAAAACATCCTCCAGCCTCCAGATGAAAGTTCCCGGAGAAAATCTTGTTCTCAGTGTCTTCCAACTGAGTCTCTTCTTTTCCCTCCTCTACTGCGTTGCCCATTACGTGCAGGTTTTTCCTGAAGCCTTAATTCTCAGATGAAGATTCATGATCAAAATGTGAAATCTTTCATGTG
Source organism: Ctenomys sociabilis (assembly GCA_004027165.1). NCBI lineage: Eukaryota > Metazoa > Chordata > Mammalia > Rodentia > Ctenomyidae > Ctenomys > Ctenomys sociabilis. The sequence continues at coordinate 15,515 of PVKA01042098.1, forward strand.
CATAGGCCAGATACATACACCTTATGCTACACTACTAGACAGTAAAGACATGTGGTTATTTGTGTCCTATAAACTTTATTTAACCAGGATGCTACCTAGAGTTTTGCAATGTCATAACTGCATCAAAGCAAACGTGGTTTAGGATGATTTAGAGCCTGAAAGGAAGGGAAGTTCACGATCCTCTATAAAAATAATCCTAAATGGCTTAAGCAAATGTTCTACTTTGATTTTATTCCCAGTGGCTTTTATTTTATTCTTTCAAGATAAAGTTTCTCAGTAATACACAATTTTCAGTGAATCATGTTCCCTATGAGACTTAGAGCTTATCCATATCTTTCTGCTTACATTGTTATCAGAATTTAATACGACTCTTTTTCCTGGAAGCAAAAACAAAGAAAGCTTTTCATTAATGCCAGTCATCCTTATACTGACAATATGAAGACCACCAAAGCCAATGAAAATTCAAGGTATTCGTTGTATGCAAAACAAATGAATTTTGCCAACTTCTACACCGTCTGACTATTTTGTTTTCATTATTTCATAAATTACATTGTTCTGTCCTTCTGTACTTTGCTTAACCTTCTGCTCCTGTGTCTCACCAAAGTGTGCCTATTTTGCCACTCCAATGAGACAATCTCAAGCCTTTCTCTTAAGTCTTGGCCAAGCTGCTGTACATTTCACACAGTTACTTGGATTGAAATATGTCTGTACAGATATTTTATATGGACATCTGCTAAATAAATGGATATTCTTGATCCCGCCCGCACCCACCCAGCCCCAGAGACCGGCCAGAGACAGTGTGGCCGACTCCGCCATCTTCCTCCATCCTGCCCGCACCCGTTCAGCCCCTGAGACCGGCCAGAGACAGCAAGACCAAGGCCAGCAGTCTACTAGATCCCGCCCATGCCGCCCAGCCAGAGACCACCCTGAGACAGTGGCTGACTCCAGCGGCCTCCTGGATCCCGCGCCAAGCTCTCCCAGCGAGAGCGAATTTACAGGACTCACCAGGCTTCCCAGATCAGTGAGAGAGTGGTGAGTCTGAGGGAGAGCCTTTGGCTTCTTCCCACCAGCGCTACGCGGATCCCTGTCCCCAACCCCTCCAAGCCAGTGACTGGCCTGAAACCTCAGGACCCACTCACCAACACCTCCCCAGATCCCCTGACCTAAAGCCCACTGATTGAGTGGGAATTTCCCCGACTCTCTCGGCATCAAAGTTCAGTGAGTGTAGAACTCCAGGCCCGCCGTGCCGAGAGACATTTCCCAGGGATTACCTGCCCCCCACCCCACGTGGCCCGATGATAGCTCCAGGCACACTGTGCCAGAGAAACATTTCCAGGTGATTACCGGTCCCACCCCACAGCCCCAGACCCAGTGCAGGTCGGCCTGGAGTGAGAACTCCAAGCTTGCCACACCGGAGGGACAGATCTCAGCAATCCATGGTCCCACCCTACGGACCGAAACCCAGCACAGGTTAGCCTGTGAGTGAGGGCTCCAGGCCCACTGCACCAGAGGGACCTTTCCCAGCATTCTCGGGTTACGGCCTGTAGACCCAGACCCAGCACAGGCTGACTGACCCAGTACAGCCTACTCAGTGAATAAGATCGTCCACTATCCTTTTGTGAGCCCAGAAGACCCACCAAAGCCCAGGCCCGCCCACCTGGGGAACAACCTGCCTGACACAGGAGGGCTGACCCCAGGAACCAACAGAGGGGAACCAAAGAAGCTTCAGCAAGAAAGGAACTGAACACAACAGCTAGATCCAGGATAGACATACCTGGAAAATCTCAAACTTAATGGACTGGCACCCGAATCTCATAACAAGCTAAGGTTATAGCTGCACCAAAGCTCAACACCAAAGGTCAAAGGTCAGTGCTATACAAAATGACAAAGAGAAGGGGAAAAATGCAATCCCAGACCTCTAGTCCATCAGGAAGGGCAGAGGACACTAGCTCAGCTGCAATGAATGAACTAACAGATACAGCAGCAAAGGAACAACAGCAGAAAGCTATAGAGGAAATAAAACGAGAAGTAATTCCCCAAATTAAAAAAGAAATATTTGAATACATAGTATCTGAAATAAAGAATGAATTCCAGAAACATTGGGTGGAAAAACTATGCT
>PVKA01042099.1:0-17641 GCA_004027165.1 Ctenomys sociabilis
TAGCCTCTTTAACAAATGGTACTGAAAAATTTGACTTTCTACATGCCAAAAACTAAAACTTGACCCAGCTATATCACCATGCACTAAGTTAAAGTCAAAATGGATTAAAGATCTAAACATTAAAACAGAAACACTCAATCTCCCGGAAGAGTAAGTAGGAGGAACTCTTGAAGACTTAGGGGTAGGTAAACAGTTCATGAACAAACATAAATTCACATGGGAAGCACTTGAAAAAATCAACAACTGGGATCAACTCTTCTTGAGGAGCTTCTGCATGTCAAAAGAAATTGATAACAGAGTGAAAAGACAACCCACAAATTTTGAAAAAATCCTAACTAATAAGCAAGCAGACAGAGGACTACTGTCTAGAATATATAAAGAACTAAGATATAACAGGGCCCTCCAATTTAGAGACTCAAATCAGAAATGGGCATCTGAGATGAATGCATACTTCTCAGAGGACGAAATTAAAGAAGCAAATAAATATATGAAAAAATGCTCCACATCGCTTGTCATCCGTGAAATGCAAATAAAAACAACACTGAGATACCATCTCACTCCAGAAAGAATGGCTATCATAAGGAAATCAACCAACAACAAATGTTGGAGGGGTTGTGGGGAAAAGGGAACACTTCTCCACTGCTAGTGGGAATGTAGACTGGTACAACCATTGTGGAGGTCAGTGTGGAGACTCCTCAAAATAGTAGGACTAGAAATCCCATTCAACCCAGCTATCCCCATAGTGGAAATTTTCCCAAAGGAACTGAAAATACTGTATCATAGTGATATATGTGTACCTATATTTATAGCAGCACAATTTGTGATAGCAATATCTTGGAAACAACCAAGATGTCCATCACATGAAGAATGGTTGAAAAGGTTGTGCTATTTCTATATAATGGAGTACTACTCAGCTATTAAGAATGATAAGTTTGAAGCATTTATACTGAAGTGGATGCCACTTGAACATATACTCATAAGTGAAATAAACCAGACACACATGTGTAAATATTATATAGTCTCCCTAGTATAAGCAGCGAAAAGCAGAAATACAAATGGAAATGCACAACAACAACTAAAAACAATTGAGTCAGATAAGGTAAAGTGAATGGCATATGCTGCAGGGTACTAATCAGCTTTTCTTCTGGATGGTTAACAACCTGAGTTCACAGATCAGAATTGGAGAAATAGAAGAGCCACAAGGCCAGCCAAAATTTTGGCCCTAGCCTTTCAAGGTCAGTGAAGACTCATGACATAGGAGAACCTGTACTGCAACATCATGAAACTCATCTGAGCTCCAGACTTTCTGAACAAGCAGATTATGGAGCCACAGAGTAAAGAGATCGAAGTGCTATAGTGTGCCTGGGGAGAGTCATATGGAGAGAAAACTTTCTCTCAGGCTCTCACGGAGAGCAAACTGGTGAAGCATTGGCTATGACTCATCCACATGGATGACACAGACAAAGGATCTACAAATAAGGTACAGGACTACAAGATAAACCTTTAGGGGACTTCACTGACCTCATAAGAAACATAAAGTACATGTGTTGATATATAAGTCTTGCTCTATCTAGGTCTTAACCATCCAGCAGAAAAGTATAAAAATGAAGTATACACGGTGGGGCAATAATAAGTTGAGCTGCAAATGGCTATGGTCGACAATTTCTTCAGATAACTCAGTATTGTTGTGGAATGCTGGACTCTGTTGGATTGTGTCATCGAGTTCAGGCCCCCAAATTAGTTGAATGACAATGGAGTGCCTATGTTTGACAGGTGTAGACAAAGGAAGGGGTATAGAAAGGATGAATCTTGATGTGTGTGTATGGACAGTACAGTTGGGATAGATAACACCGTGCTTCTACATAATTCTATGAGAGGCAAGATTTGCACTAATGGTGATTGGACAGGATATTATGTTGGCTTCTAGTACTATGGGCACCCATTAGGAAAATAACAAGGTAGAAAGTGTTAGTTATTGAATCTTTGATGTACTTCAGGTATAAGACATAAGATATGCAAACAGCTACACTCTTGTAATTTACTGATAAGAGACATACACTATAATAATGTCTATTAGTATAATTTCATGTATGCACCTTCTATGATACCAACACATTATTAAAACAGTTATCAATGTATTAATTTATCAAATCCATCTTGTGAAGTTATCTCAAAACTGTCTCAGTGATATTTGTACTTCAATAAAATAAAAAACATTAAATAAATAATTAAAAAGCCATTCTAATTACTGAGTGGTGGTATGTAAATGTGGTTTAAGCTAAATTTAGTTATGATTATATATGTGGATATTTTCATGCCTGTACTTACAAACTGTCTTTTCAAATATCCTCTCCAATTTTTTGAATATTTCAAAAATTACTTTTATTCACATCAGTACATGCTAATTGCATTCCTCATGGGGAAGTAGACATGTGTGTTTAACATAGCATAATTTTTCATCACCTTCATTTCCTTACCTTCTCCCTTCATCACTGTGCCTCCTTCCTCATTATAAAAGCTTTATTTTCCTATTTCCTGTGATTCATCTCCCTACTTGTTATGACCTTTGATTTTGCTCTATGTGGGATTTTTCATATGTGGGAAACCATGCAATAATTATGCCCATTTCTAATTTATTCTACTTAATATTATATTATCAAGGTACAATTGTTATCCTAGAAATAACTCAAGCTGATTTTACTGTATGAAAGAGTAGATTTCCATTGTGTGCAAATACCACATTTTCTTTATTCATTCACCAGGTGATGGATATAACAGCTACTTGTAAGATTTAGCTATTGTGCTGCTACAAAGATGAATATGCATGTATAACTGTATTGTAATGTCTTCAATACTTTCAAGATGATATCAAATCTCAAATAGCTGGATTGAATTGAATTTCTACTTTTAGTTTTTGAATTGCTATACTGATTTCTATTATGGTTATATGAGTTTACATTCCCACAAATAATTTAGAAAGGCTCCTTTGTCATTGCAATTTCATCAGCACTTGATTGCTTGATGAAAGCCATTATTTCTAGAGTAGAATGTTGATTTTTGTTATTCCTTTTTTTTTTTTTTTTTTTTTTTTTTTTTTTTTTTTTTTTTTTTTTTTTTTTTTTTTTTTTTTTTTTTTTTTTTTTTTTTTTTTTTTTTTTTGTATTTTAGGGAAGGGTCTTCAGGGTGTTCAGGGTCTTACTACTAGGTCTGACTTATAGTGATTCTCCTGTTTATAACCTCTAAAGTGTTGGGATTACAGGCAAGTGTCACGGTGCCCAGTCTCAACTGCAGTCTCTGCACCTCGGTGGTAAGGCTGGCATGGCAGGCCCAGGGATCAAATCCCTAGGTGATTTAATCCACTGAGCTATTTGGCCAGCTCTTGCTATTTCTTGTCAATTGTGTTCTTTTCAGAAATTCCCTATCTATGCCTATGTCTTCAAATGTTTCACCTAATTTTTTTCTTTCCTAAAGATGAGGTTTCTTTTTTTTCCTTTTTTAAATTTTTTTTTCTTTCTTTTTTTTCGGTGGAACCAGGGATTGAACTCAGGCCTTTGTGCTTGCCACCGATGTACTTATTTCACTGAGCCATCTCTCCAGCCCCCTTCTTTTCTTTTCTTTTCTTTTCCTCTTTCTTTCTTTCTTTCTTTCTTTCTTTCTTTCTTTCTTTCTTTCTTTCTTTCTTTCTTTCTTTCTTTTACTTTCCTTCTTTCTGCTGAACTTAATGGTTTAGATGTAGAATCTCTGGTTATTGAACATACCCAGGTGAACAAAGCACCCAAGATGTGCCACCAAATTTATAGAGCTCGTAACCAGATTAACCCATACGAGCCCCCCTTGCCATATTGAGATGATCCTTTCTGAAAAGGAGCAAATTGTTCCTAATCCAGAGCAGCAAATTGCACAGAAGAAAATTTTATCCCTGAAGAAACAAAAACAAAAATTCCTAAAAAGAATGCTACTTATTTTTGTATGCTGATTTTGTATCCTGCCACAGTAATGAATTTGCTTATTAACTCTAGTAGTATTAGTTTCATTTTTCTAGGTCTTCTAAGTGGAAGATCATGTTATCTAAAATAGTGATAATTTCATTTTTTTTGCTGTATCTACTGCTTTTACTTCTTTTTCTTGTCTAAATGCTTTCACTAATATTTTGAGTATTACATTGTATAAGACTGTTGATAATGGGCATCCTTGCCTTGTTCCTGAATTGAGAGAGAAAATTTTCAGTTTTTATTCCTTTAATATTCTGTTATCCATAAGTTTGCCTTAAATTGCTTTGGTCAGATCTTTTCATTATTAAGTTCTTTAGGGATTTTTATCATAATGGATGCTTGGTTTTGCCAAAGGCGGTTTCTGGTTGTACTGAGATTTTTAAAAAAGTGTTTGTTACAGGGTCCACAGGGTCTCACTACACAGATCAGACTCATGACGATGCTCCTGTTTTTAGCCTCCCAAGCACTGGGATTACATTTTCAACCTGGGTTCTTAATATGATTTTATAGTCTGCATAATACATGTTTCCAGGAATGATTCTGGGAGTACTGCTTCCTTTTCCACTTTATTAAAGAGTTTGAGGAATATTAGCATTGATCTTCTATTAAGATCTTGTAGAAAAAAAAGTGAATCTTTCACTTTAGTTTATGTAGTTGATAGGTTTTTTTTTCTTTTTGTTACTGCTTCTGTATAATTACCTGTTATAGTATTATTCAGGTTGTTCTTAAAATCTTTATTCAATTTTAGTAATTCATATGTATCTAGGAAGCTATCATTTTTCCCCTGATTTCTCTTATTTTCTAGAGTACAAGTTTTTGAAGGAGTTAGTAATAATTTTCTGGATTTTAGCAGTATCTATTGTGATTTTACCTTTTCCATTTCAAATAGCATTGATTAGTTTTTTTTTTTTTTAATTTTTGCTAAAATTGACTAAGGATTTTCTATTTTATTTATTCTTTAGCACATTCTACCCTTGGCTCATTTACTCTGCAATTTTTTTTTAGTCTAAATTTCATTAATATCTGCCTCTGACTTTGTAATTTCCTTCTTTGTTCTAGATTTGGATTAAGTTAGTTCTTGGTTTTCTATTTCATTGAGATGTACCACTTGGTTATTTTGTATATTCTATTTTCTGAAATGGGCATTCTCAGCAAATACTTTCTTCTTAGCTTCAAGTGTTAGATAAATTGTGGCATGTTGTAATGCCATTATCATTTCGTTGAAGGTGTATAATTTCTTTCTTCATTTCTCCTAAGATCTGCTGGTTATTCACACTTGTGTTAATTTCCACAAATAATTTCTGATTTCTGTGATTTTGTCTTCCATTTATTCTTACTTTCACTGCAATATTTTCTGATCAAAATTTAGATCATTTTCATTTAGTTAAGGATGCCTTATTCTGTATTTTTCAGAAAATTCTATGTTGTGTTGAAAAGAATATATATTTTGTTGTTTGGTGAATATCTGTAGGGATCTACTAAGCCCATTTGTTTGGAGCTTTGTTTCACTTTTGATATTCCTTTCTTGATTTTTTGGTGTACTCAGTCCGTGCCTTTTTTACAGTGTTATATAGAAGTCTCCCACTATAATTATGTTGATGTTAATCTAATCATTTCTATCCATTGTTTTTTTTAAGTTGAGTACATTGCAGTTTGGTCATATATTTTTGTGTATTATTTTTTCTTTTTGAAATGTTCCCTTTACCAATAAGCCTGTGTTAATTAGATTTGGTTTGAAGTCCACTTTGTATGAAAATAGGATAACTATTTCTACTGTTTTCAGTTCCCTTTGCATGAAATATTGATTTATATTCTTAGATTTTTACTGTATGGATTTCTTTTTGGACTAAATGTGCTTTTGTATCCAGCATATCATGTTTTGGTTTGGTATTCATTCTGTAATTAGTGTCACATGCATAGGGAATTCAGATCATTCATACTTAAGATTTCTCTTGAAAGGTATTGTATCATTTATTATTTTTGCATTACCATTTCCTCCTTTTCTCCTCATGTTCACTGTTTGTGCTGCCTAGTCTACTCTTTTTATTAGACATTTTGGCATTTTGACTTCATTCTTTCTTCTAGGATACTCTTGAGTATTGTTTTTTTCAGTGATCATTTGATGGTCATGAGTTGTTTAAGGTGCTGTTTTATTTTAAACCATAGAAAGATCTTATTTATAAATCACTTTTACAAAGTTGTTTTTTTTTTATATAACAGTCTGGGATGGAAGTTCATTTGTTTTAGGACTTGAAACATTGAAACATTTCACTTTAGCATATCCTGGCCTTTAAAGTTTCTGTTGAGAAGTCTTCTGGAATTATCATAGGTTTAACTTAGAAGTGAGTTGCTGCTTTTCTCTATCAGCTTTTAAAATTCTGTTCTTGGATTGGAATTCTGCTACTTTAACTGTGTTGTTTCGTGGAGTAGTTCTTTTTGGAATAGTGACTATTATGGTTCTATATGACTCACTTATCTATATAAAACGTTTCATTTTATCTGTACAGTTATTTCCTTTCCTTTGTGTAAATAGATTTGTATGCTATTAATGTCTTATGATTTATCACTAGTTCAAATAAATTTTAGTTCACACATTTTTGTATCTTCTAGCAATTGATGTATTTATTTTCATATTCTCTTTGTATTGTAAAGTTACCTTTGTTTAATTGATCACCACTTTAAGTCCTATTATGTCATTCTGACACTGTAACCACACTGTTCATTTCTGCTGCCTATATCTTCAATAGATTTTTAATCACCTGGATTACTATTTGGCACCTTTACACAGATTCTAATTATTTGATAAAATGATAATTCACATTTTGTATCATTTTGTTTAGCTCACCTAGATGCTTACTAAAGTCTTATGTAAATTCACTAATTGTTTTATTTATTCGGTCCATTATTTGCTTAGTTATATCTTCTTTGAGTTCATTGAGCACCATATTTATATGTTATTCTTTAGCTCTTTTGTTTTCCATATAAGCAATTTAACTGTGTGGCTTTTGATTTCATCCCACTTCATGCCCCTTTGGTGACCTTTAGGGGAGTCTGGAATTTCAGTAAATACTCTGTTGCTTTTTATTCTAATGTTATTATGTTTCCACCCTGAGAGTTTAAGTCAATTGTAGTGGAATGACCTATCCATTGAAGTCCATTGGTTGTGTCTAAGTAGAGATTTTGCCTCTGCTCTAAGACCTGATGACCTCTGTCAATCTGTGTGGGGAGGATATAGTGTAAATCGCCAAGCACCTAGCTCACTGTGGTGGATGGCAGCACTGTTAATGAAACTAAAGAAACCCATATTTTGGCATACAGAGAAAACAAGTTAGTAGCAATAACTGTACCACCCTGGCAATGGCAACACATTCAGCAAAAATACTAGCATGAAAAACAATTTGACATACAGTAAATATCTACTAACTTCAACAACTACACCTTCACTAACAATAGAAAATTCTCAACAGTAATACCACATATTTAACTATGTAAAGGTTAATAAAGTTTAATCGTTATAGTACTAAAGACAAAGGGAATGGGAGACAAAAGAGTGGAAGAAGTAAAATTTGAAAAATTTAAACAATGGAAAATGAGAAAGTGAGGAGAAAGATAAGATAAAGTATGAATTAAAGAGGAAAAAGAAATTTGTGGACTTCGAAACAGAAAAAAAAAGAAAATGAAGTGAAAAAGAAAAACAAGTAAGACTGAAAAGCAAAATATTAAAAGAAAAGAAAGAAAAGACCCAATTCTCTAAAAACCAAAGTGGAGAAAAGAACCAAGTAACAAAGATTCCTCCATATTTTTAATAAAGGGTTTCTTTCCAAAGTCCGTGGTATTGGAATCCAGACACTCATAGTTTTCTCCATCTGTTTTTATGCCCCATAGTTTTATGCAGTGAAACTCTTCAAAGACATTATCTCTGTACATTCCATATTGAGACAACCACTAAAGCGAAGGTGTGTCCTTGCTGTCACAGTTAAATAGGGAAAGCAATCAGAGCACTAATTCCTGTGCTCGATATGCAGTAGGATGGGGCCCACTGGACTGCTGAACTTAAAGTGCTTTGAAGTTCTAAAAGACACCCACAGTAGGTGTAATTTCTCATCACAGAGGGCAGTGCATCATTTACTTCCTGGCCTGAGTTTAAGCACAGATGAGTCTATGTCTATCTGTACCCTCTCTGTGAATCTCTCTTATGACTAACTCCGAACTAGTCACTGTGGTAGGATAATACTGGAAACTGTTATGTGAAATTGTCCTGTAATTGTTCTGTGGCTCTGTTTTAAACAATTATGCCCTTTCCAAAATTGTTTCGGACTGAACCCTCTCAAATATGGTGAGTGATGCACTGGATTTTCTTTCCAGCGCTAGCATGTCTTGTGAAAGGAATCACTTTCAAAGGGAAACACTGTGATTTTTCCGCTTATAATTTTCTTGACATTTCCTTGGGTGTAGCACTGCTAGCTCAGTCCCTTCTTTTTTCCTGGAACGGCAGACTATCCAGGATTATGGGGAACAGGACAGTGCAAGAAGTAAAATTTGAAAAATGAAGCAATGGAAAATAAGAAAGGTGAGGAAAAATGAGATAAAGTATGAATTCGGTAAATTTTCAGGACTGCTTCCATTCTTGAATCTGCATTATACTATGTTTTCCCCACTTCTTTGAACTTTCTAGTCTTCCTCTCAGATCCCTTAAAATTTCTGAAGATTAACTTCTTTTTGTTTATCTCCTGCAAGGTTATTCTTCTCAAGGTGTCTTAATTCTAGGTAACAAAGAAGCTGTATTATGCTAATGATTGTTACATTGCCTTTTTCTCCCTTTTCTGCTGTCCATTCTTAGTTCTGTATGTTTTTTGCTGTGTTCACTAAGTATTAATGTAATATAAATCACATAGGATTTTTCTTTTTTGTTGTTGGTTTCCTATACTCTTTTTAATTCATTTTAAAAAGAATTAAAATTTTCTTTTAATTTTGAGCAAAATTTTACTTGCAGTGTGAGAAAGGAATCAAATTTAATTTTTAAAATTATATATATATATATATATATATATTCACATCCCATAAAATTCACTCTTTTAAATGTACAAATCATTATTTTCAGTATATTTCTTTCTTTCTTTCTTTCTTTCTTTCTTTCTTTCTTTCTTTCTTTCTTTCTTTCTTTCTTTTTTGTGAAACCGGGGATTGACTCAGGCAAACACTTGCCAGGCAAGTGCTCATTCTACTGAGTCATCTCCCTGGGCCCATTTTCAGTATATTTCTAAAGTTATGAAATCATTAGTTTTGCCTCCCTCAAAGAAACGCTATACCCATTAATTGCTTGTCTTTACTTTTCCTTACACCAGCTTCTTGCAAACATTAATATACCTTCTGCTTGAATTTGGGAATTCATAGCAATCCATAGAAATAGAATCATATAATACTTTGCCTTTTGTTTCTGGATTATTTCAATAGTATTTATTGATGTTATAGTGTGCATCTAAATTTTATTTATTGTATGTATGGTTAATATTCTATGGTATGGCTATATCACTTTTGTTTATCCATTCGTGAAGCAATGAGTATTTGTGTTGTTTCTACTTGTTGGCTCTTGTGAATACTGTTACTATAAACATCTGTGTATAAATTTAGCACTGACTTATTTTCAGTTCTTTTGAGTAGATACTTTTGATGAGTGGAATTCCTGGGTTTACAGTACTTTAAACTTTTGAGAAATATTGCTTTTATAGCTCTTTGTATATTCTGGGTACAACTTTTATGAGACAGTATGTATATTTTTTCCAAATCTGACTTGTATTTTTATTATCTTCATAGATATTTTGAAATTCTTAATTTGTTATTTTGTATGAGTCATAGTTCAGTTAGAAGGTTAGAAAGGCTATGCTTTTCTTAAAATTTCATAGCTTTAAGTTTTATGTTTTGGTCCGTGAAAACTTTGAGCAAATTTTTACTTGCAGTGTGAGAAAGGAATCAAATTTAATTTTTAACATAAGTATATCCACTTATACCAGCATTCCCTTGTGAAAAGTCATTTCAGGAGCTGGGAAGATAGCTCAGTGGCATAAGCTCCTGTATGGCAAGCTCAAGACCCTGAGTTCAATCGATGGCACAAAAAAGTCAGTTCATGAGGCTGAGGGGGTATTTCCATATACTCATTGCTTCTTACTCCCCCACATAGTCAGGACCACTGTCAACATCCATGAAAGTGATCATTTGTTAAAATCAATGAACTAGGGCCAGTGATGCAGCTTCATTGTGCAGTGCCTGCCTGGCAAGCACGAGGTCCTGAGTTCAATTCCCAGTACCAAAAAAGAAAACAGTAAAATATAAAAGGCCAAAATTCAATGAACTGTAATATTTATGCCTTTTAGTTCTTTTTCTTAGCTTTTCCAACAACTAGTGTATTTATAACAGTTGTGAATAAGAGTGGTAAATGTGTACATATTTGCTTTGTTTTTGACCTTCAGGGTAAGCATTCAAATTCTTACTGTTAGGTAGATAAAGTACAGTTTCCTGAAGTTGAAGAAGTTTATTATAATGCTATATTTCTGAGAGATTTTATTGGAAATGAAAGCTTGATCTAATAAAATGATTTTTGCTGTTTTCACCAAGTATTAATGTAATATAAATCACATAGGATCTTTCTTTTTGTTGTTGTTTTTCTTTTCTCTTTTTAATTCATTTTAATGAGAAAATAAAATAGCAATGAAACAGTTCCAAAACAAGTTAGGAGGACAGTTACAATAGTTAATACATTGCAGGCTGTTCTCTTCATAGTGGCTATTCAAAGGACAAGATGCAGACATGATATCTTGTCTAAACAACATTAGTACAAACCTTTCTTCTCATTGAACTAAGAGAAATTAGCTGTATATATAATCCTAAATATTTTGTATACACCATTTTTTCACTACAAAATGGTCATTTATTTTTATATCCCTTTATTTTGTTTTGTCAGGGATGGGAGTTCTATTGCTGTTAAAGAAGCTGTATTAGGAGAAGTCTTTAAAGGGCCTTTTCATACTTGATGCCAGTTCAAATATTGTAGGTACTTAAACTCAGAAACAGAGCCCAATATAGTTTAACAGTCCATTATAGTAGTGGGTTATCAGAAGAACTGGTAATTGTCAGAAAATGTTGACATCAGCCTTTTATAGTTCAGCCTATGAATATGGCATTATTTTTATACCTAAAGGTTTTACTTTTGTGCTAGATGGTTAAAACCAAGTTAAAGCAAAACCTATATAACTAAAAATGTAACTTGTATCTAACAAGGTCAATAAAATCCCCTCAGGATTTACCTTGAAACCATGTACAGCACCTTGTAAATCTTTTGTCAGTGTTAGCATCTGGATGAGTCATAGCCATTGCTTGACTGATTTGCTCTCTGTGAAAGCCTGAGAGAAATTTTTCTCTCTAGGTGACTCTCCTAAGGCACATTATACATTGTTGATTGCTTTCCTCAGTGGTCCCATAATCTGCTTGATCAGAAAATTTGGGGCACCACTGAGTTACATGATGTCACAGCACAGGATTTCTTATGTCCTGAGTCCTAACTGACACTGAAGGGCTTGGGCCAAATTATTGGCTGTTCTTGTAGCCCCTCTTTATCTCTGATTTTTGGACTGAAGGCTTTAGCTGTTAAACATCCAGAAGAGAAGTTTAATGATATTATTACCGTGTAACAATGGCAGCTGAGCTTAACATCATTATCAGTCTGAATACAAAAATGCCTTGGTCATAATATAGAAATGCTATTTTTCAACAACCTTGGATATTATGAACTTTAAATCCCTGTATTGTGAAAAAACAATTACACATTCTTACAAAGAAATTTAGAAATCAAACCATGTACCACACTGTAGCAGGATAATCCTATGACATTTTTTCTTCCCTCTTATTTTCCTTTATTACTTTATTACTATTTATTTATTTATTTATTTATTTATTTATTTATTTATTTATTTATTTAGTGGAACTAGGGATTGAACTCAGGTCCTTGTGCTTGCCAGGCAAGTGCTTATTCTGCTGAGCCATCTCTCTGGCTCCTCTTTTATTACTTTAAAAAAAATTACTTTAAAGACAGTATAGCAATAACTGATATGATTAGAGGCAGTATGCATTTAGAAGAACAGAATGGTAGTATTTCAAGCATGGTTTTAGTATTATACACTGCTATCCTCGGTGTAGTTGCTTAATTCACAGATATGAGCATATATAGTTAGTCAGGGTGAGAATTCTACCCAAATTAACTGACATTTTAAGAAAACTGATGGAGATTCTTAGGAAAATTGCATTAATCATCTTGTTTATATAGCTGTATGGTTTTGCCCCTATAATGTTTCCTAACTTTTCTCCTTTCTCTCCATTCAGTGTATAAGCCTTACGTCCTTGCATTCAATTTAACTGTGGTATACAAATCGATTTTTCTTTTTCTTTTGAGTTCTTGCACAAGGAAGACACTAGGATATTTACATATGTGGCTCTGGTTTGTTTCACTTATGAGTATATCTTCAAGTTGCATCCACTTATATATGAAGGCTTTGAGTTTATTTTTCTTTATAGCTGAGTAAAATTCCTTCATATAAAAACACATATTTTCTTCCATTCCTCATGTGATGGGCATTTTTTTTTCCCAAGGTTTGGCTATCACAAATTATGCTGCTACAAACAAACACATACATATATCATTATGATATGATGTTTTCATTGTTTTCGGGAAAATTCCCAGAAGGGGTATAGCTGGACTGAACCTGATATCCAGTCCTAGTTTTTTGAGGAGCCTTCACACTGATTTCCACAACTGTTTTGCCAGTATATATTCTCATCAACAGTGGAGAAGGGCTCCTTCTTTACCCCAGTCTCTCCAACATTTATTGTTTGTTGATTTCTTTAGGATAGCCATTCTTTCTGGAATGAGATCATATCACAGTGTTGTTTCAATTTGCATTTCAAGAAGGGCTAGTAATGTAGAACAGTTTTTCCCATATTTAATGGCTTCTTGCATTTCCTCCTCTGAGAAGTGTGTGTTCATCTCAGATGCGCATTCCCAGAATGGGCTTTGAGTTTCGGAGCCCAAATCTTTTTATAGTTCTTTATAAATTTTAGAGAGAAGACGTTTGTCTGAGTGCTTATTATTTAACATTTTGTCCAAGTTTGTGAGTTGTCTTTTCATTTTGTTGGTAATTTCCTTTTTATTAATTGTATTCAGAAACAAATAGCAGTGAGACATTTTCAAAACCGATTAGTAGGACAGATTCAATAATTAATACATTGCATATTGTTGTCTGCATAGTGGTTATTCATAGTACCAGATGCAGAAATGATATCCTGTCCCAACACCATTGGTAGAAATCTTTCTTCTCATTGAATTAAGAGAAAGCAGCAGTGTATCTAGCTCAACTATTTTGTATATACAAATACAAAGTGGTCTTTCATTTGTATCCCCCCATTTTTTCAGTTTTGTCAGAGATGGGTATTCCATTGCCATTCAAATATTGTAAGTGTGTGAGTTCAGCAAAATAGTTTTTGCACATCAAAATAAATTAACAACAAAAAATTTTTCAACAACAAAATTTTGACTTGCAAAAACTTCTCAATAAGAGGAAGTCCCAGCTGTTAATTCTTTCAACTATTACCCATGCGATTTGATTTTCCTCATGAACTTTTTGCCTAACCATATGTCTCAAACGTTGCTCCTACTTTCTCTTCCAGGAGATTGAGTGTTTCTGTTTAATGTTTAGATCTTTAATCCATTTTGACTTTAACTTAGTGCATGGTGATAGAGCTGGGTCAAGTTTTAGTTTTCGGCATGTAGAAAGCCAGTTTTTCCAGCACCATTTGTTAAAGAGGCTATCTTTCTTCCAGTAAGTGTGTTTGGCCCCTTTGTCTAAGGTCAGATGCTTGAGTGTATTTGCAGAGGTCTATGTGTCTTCTAATGTATTCTATTGATCCTCAGGTCTATTCTGTTGCCAATACCATGTTGATTTTATCACAGTGGCTTTGTAGTATAATTTCAAATCAGGAATTGTGATGCCTCCTGCCTTGTCTTGATTGGCCAAGATTGCCTTTGCTATTCTAGGTCGTTTGTGGTTCCAAATAAATTTTAGGATTGATTTCTCTATATCTGGGAGGTATGTTGGTGACAGTTTGGTAGGGATTTAATTAAATCTCTACAGCAATTTTGGGAGTATGGCCACCTTCATGATGTTGGTTCTTCCTATCTGAGAGCATGGAATATCTTTGCATTTCCTGAAATCCTCTATAATCTCTTTTATTAGGGTGTTGCAATTTTCCGTGAAAAGATCTTTGACTTCCTTGGTTAAGTGAATCCCAAGGTATTTCATTTTCCACGGTGCTATTGTGAAAAGTATTGTTTCTATTGTTTCACTTTCAGTGTGTTTGTTATCTGTGCAGAGGAATGCTATTGACTCTTGAGCATTGATTTTGTATCCTGTTATGCTACTGAATTTCCCTATCAGTTCTAGGAGTTTCTTGGTGGAGGTTTTGGGGTCTTCCAAGTAAAGTATCATGTCATCTGTAAATAGTGATAATTTAACTTCTTCTTTACTTATTCTTATTCCCTTTATTTCACCCTCTTTTCTAATGTCGGTTGCTAAGGACTCCAAGACTATATTGAATAGGGGGGGCGATAGAGGACATCCTTGTCTTGTACCTGATTTAATAGTGAAAGATTTCAGTTTTTTCCCATTTAGGATTATATGAGCTTTTGGGTTGTCATAGATGGCTTTTATCAAGTTAAGATAGAGTCCATCTATTCCAATTTTCTGTAGGACCTTGAACATGAATGAGTGTTGGACGTCATCAAACGCTTTCTCTGCATCAATTGAGATGATCATGTGGTTTTTAGATGTCAGTCTACTAATATAGTGTATTACATTTATAGATTTTCGAATATTGAACCATCCTTGCATCCCTGGGATGAATCCTACCGGGTCATGGCGTATGATCTTCTTGATGATTTGCTGTATTCTATTGGCAAGGATTTTGTTGAATATTTTTGCATCTATGTTCATGAGGGCGATTGGCCTGTAGTTCTCCTTTTTGGTTGTGTCTTTCCCTGGTTTTGGAATCAGTATTATACTTGCCTCCAGAAATGATTTTGGGAGGACTTTTTTCCTTTCCAACTTTGTGGAAGAGTTTGTGGAGTGTGGGGATTATATCTTCTATAAATTTCTTGTAGAATTCAGCTGTGATTCCATCAGGCCCCGGACTTTTCTTTCTTGGTAGGCTTTTTATTACGTTTCTTATTTCATTGGCTGTTATTGGCTTATTGAGAGTTGAAGTATCTTTTTGATTCAGTTTTGGTAATTTGTACCTTTCAAGGAATCTGTCCATTTCTTCTGTGTCTTCTGTTCTGTGAGCATAAAGATTCTCGAAATAACTATTGATAATCTTCTGAATTTCCACTGGGTCTGTAGTGATTTCACCCTTTTCATTCCTTATTGCTTCTACTTGAATTTTCTTTTGCCTTTTTTTGATGAGGTTGGCAAGAGGCTTATCAACATTGTTTAGTTTTTCAAAGAACCAACTTTTTGATTTGTGGATTCTTTGAACTGTTTTTCTCATGTCAATTGAGTGAATTTCTACTCTAATCTTTTTGATTTCTTCCCGTCTTTGTGCTCTGGGTTTTGTTTGCTCTTCTTTTTCTAGTTGTCGGAGGTGCAACATTAAGGTGCCAATTTGCTCCCTTTCTGTTTTCCCAATTTGTGAGTTCATAGCTATTATTTTCCCTCTAAGAACTGCTTTCATCACATCCCATAAAGTCCAGGAAGTTGTACTTGAATTTTCATTGAATAGTAGATATTGTTGAATTTCTTGTTGAATTTCTTCTGAAACCCATTGATTGCTGAGTAGGGTGTTGTTTAGTTTCCATGAATTTAGCGGGTTTTTCTGGTTTCTTTTGTCATTTGTTTCCAATTTCATTGCATTGTGGTCAGATAGTATGCATGGGATGATTTCTATTTTCTTGCATATACTTAGGCATGACCTCTGGACTAGTATGTGGTCTATTTTGGAAAATGACCTGTATGCAGCTGTGGTTGGGTGGAACACTCTGTATATGTCCACCAGGTCCATTTGTTCCAAGCTCCGGTTCAGTTCTGCTACTTCCTTGCTAATTTTTTGTCTGGTTGAGCTATCTTTTTGAGATAATGGTGTGTTAAGATCTCCTGTTAAGACTGTGTTCTTAGACATTAATTTTTTCATGCCCCTTGAGATTTCTCTTACATAGTTGGGTGCTCCTCTGTTCGGTGCATAGATATTTATGAGTGTTACTTCTTGCTCTTGAAGTTTTCCCCTGACCAATATATAGTGGCCTTCTTTGTGTCGTTTGATCATTGTTGGTTTGAAGTTGAGACTGTCTGAGAACAGAATTGCTACTCCTGCTTTTTTCTGAGGTTCTGGGCATGTAGTATTGTTTTCCATCCTTTGACTTTGAGCCTATGAATATTCTTTTGTGTTAAGTGTGTTTCTTGTATGCACCATATTGTTGGATTTTGTTTCCTAATCCACTGTGCCAGTCTATTTCTCTTAATTGGAGAATTGAGTCCGTTTACATTGATGGTTATAATTGAAATGTGCTGACTTATGTTTGTCATATTTAACTGGTATTGTTTACTCCTTTATAACCTGTGTTAAATTGACGGTCCTGTTTAGTGTGTTCCTTCCATTCTCATTCATGGAGTTCTGTTCATTGAGGTCTCTCTATAGAACATATTTCCGGAGCCTGTGAAGGGATGGCTTTGTCATCATGAAACTCTTTATTTGTTCTTTGTCATGGAAGTATTTAACTTCTCCATCAAACTTGAAAGAAAGTTTTGCAGGGTATAATAGTCTGGGCTGGAATTTGTTTTCGTGTAGGACTTGAAGAACTCTGCTCCATGCTCTCCTTGCCTTCCTTGTTTGTGTATATAATTCGGCTGTAATTCTGATGGGTTTTCCTTTGAATGTAAGCTCCTTCTTCTCTCTAGTAGCTTTCAGTATATTAGGTTTGTGTTGGGTTTCTGCGATCTTAACTATTATATGTCTCGGTTTGTTTCTACTTGGGTTGAGGTTATTTGGTGTTCTGTATGCTTCTGTGACCTGAATGTTGGATTGTTTCCTCATATGTGGGAGGTTTTCTGCGATTCTTTCTCCCCAATTTCTTTTTATGTCATTTGTATTGACTCCTTCATTCTCATTGATACCAATTATTGTCACATTGTTCATCCTGGCGTCATCTTGCTGGTGATGGATTATTTTTTCCTGCATTCTTGTTGTTTTTAAGAGATCCATTCTCACCTTTTCACTAGCTGCTCTGGTATCTTCAAGATCTGAAACTCTGTCTTCATTTTCACTCAGATGGTTTTGTAGACTGGTGATTGCTATTTTTCGTTCTTCTATATCTCTTTGACTGTGTTTCATGTGTTCTATTTCTTTTCTGTATTGCTCATTCAAGGAATCCATCATATTTCTGATCTCAATTTTTTTATCCATGTCTTCTTTAAAGGTAGTTATTAATTCTTTTTCTGCTGTGTTTCTTCCAAGTTGGATTTCCTCTGTATATTTCTGGACTTGTTTCAGTATTTCAGATCGTATGACTTCAAAAAGTTCTTTTTTGATTTCAGAACTTATTTCTGCTTTGAGTT
>PVKA01042100.1:0-17632 GCA_004027165.1 Ctenomys sociabilis
TCTCTCTCTCTCTCTCTCTCTCTCTCTCTCTCTCTCTCTCTCTCTCTCTCTCTCTTTCTCTCTCCAGGGATCAATCAAATTCAGGACCTTGTCCTTGCTAGGCAGTCACTTAAGCCACTGAGCTATCTCTCCATTCTAGCATCTTCTTAAAGGACTTTTCCTTTATAGGGTGGGATGGAATTCACTTGTTAAAGAGACATAGGCCTTAATTGACAGCACATGCAGTATACATCAGTGTTGAGATGTAGTTGCCAAACTGACAGTTAAGGGTCTAGTTGCATGAACACCAACCTAGGAAACAACCAATATCAATGTTGACAGAAAGCCTACTCCGTGTTAGGCACTGTGAGAGGAACTCTCACAGAGAATACTTCATGTCACATTCCCCATCACTATAAGGTCTTCATTCTTCCAGATAAGCAGAAGCATAGGCCTGGTGTGAGGGCTAACAGGGAAGTGCCAGTTATCCTGGTACTGGGCTATATCCCTGGCTGCACATGGCCTTGAGCTGAAGGAGATGCTCCAGATGTAATCTCTGGTGGCATGTTTGACAGTATGGAGAGAAGTCATTATATTGTATTATAAATAATTTAAGGAGCTCAAATTTAAAGAGTGCTACTATAAGGGTTGTCACACAGGATGACAAAACAGGAAAGAGGGTGAGCCAAAACTGTCCATCTCTTCCTATAATACCACCCACTTGCCAGATTTCTGTGGCCTGCCAAATGCTGATAAATCTTGAACACTTGTATCTCCAGCCCCTGTCTCCCCTTCTGTCTTCAGTAGTCTGGTTTGCAATAACCAAGTGCCGTAGACTGGGTGGCTTATAAGGAGACATTTTTCTCTGGTCTAGAGATTGCAAGTCTGAGATCAGGGTGCCAGCATAGCTGGATTCTGGACAGGGCCCTCTTTGTGGTTGCAGGCTGTTGACTTCTGGCATCCTCATGGAGCAGAAGGCATCTCCGGGGTTCCTCTAATAAGGGCACTAATTCCATACATATGTGCTCCGCCCTTTTGACCTAATGATCTTTGAGGGCCTCATCCCCTGGTACCATCATCTGGGGGTTAGGGTTTCCATGTGTTAATTTGGGGGATACAGATATTCAGTCCATTGCAACTTTGAGCTCTGCATTTGTTCCTGATAGCTTCACCTGGATGTTCTGCTGGGAAATCACACTAAGTACTGGGACTAAGAGCTCCTGGAGACCTCACAGAAAGCACCAAATCCAATCACTGAGCAATAATCTTAATTATTATTTTTGAAAAAAATATATTGAATACTCATCATGTACCAACCTTTGGGCAAAGGTCCTATAGTTGTTATAGAAATGAATAATTGGATTTTCCATTTACCATGCAAAGTATCTACTTTACTCATTTTGAGAGTGATGACACTGGGGACCTGAGAGATGAGTTAGTGGTCAGAGGTTACCTTATGAGTCAGAAATAGTGCAGGCAGTGTCATATCCCAAGTTCACCCGGCTCCAACTTTTTGGTCTCGGTGGGGTACAAACCCCACAGTTCCAGAAAGGAGAGATCAAGGTGCAGAACAATACATCTAGGAAAGCCCAGGTCTGAGGTCACCTGGATGACTAATGTGTGTGGAGCTTCTTCCTTCTTCCTAAGAGACCAGACTCAAGGGTTTATCAGAGATTATGTTTTTCAGTTAAAGGGAAGTTTTGAAATAAACAAATGTTTCCATGGTATTTAAGAGGAAAATATATTTCAACATAGGTCCATACATATTCTGGGTGAAAATTTTAGCCCACACAATCCCATAAAAGCATTATCTCCTGGATGGAGAGAAACACTACGCAACTGCAGGCTTTAGGATGGCTGGTTGACAGAGTGGTCAAGGTCCAGAGACTCCAGCTCTGGGTAGCTGCACTTTTGAGGCTTATTCATGACAGCACTCGGAATCAGGCTGTTGTGATAGTGTCTCTGCTGGACCCCTCACTCTGACCGGGGTGCGGGGGGCCTCAGGACTCTGTTCCTCCTTGTAACTTCTGGGCATCAAGTAAAATGCACCTCTTGGGCTTTAAGATTAGTCAGGCTTTATTTCTCACTAAGGCTTCTCTCTTAACTGAACCCCGAGTGACATGAGGCAGAAAGTTGCCAGCACCTCTCAAAAGGAAAGGCAGAAACCGTACTCTCCTTCCCGGCAATCAATTTTCCTGGTTGTGAGAACCGTCCTGGCAAATATATTTTCTGTCAATAGACACAGGCCAGGTCACAAGTCAAAAGGAAAGCAAAACAAAACACAAAGAGACAAAAGTATAAAACACTCCAGAGAAAATGACTTTGGGAACAGGGAGAAAAATCATTAGAGATTTAGTAATGTATTGATTTGAATACCTCAAGAATGAGGTAGAAAATAAGAGATGAAGCTTTGGAAAAAAAAAAAAAAGTCTAGATAATAGTTATCTATCAGGTAACCAGGCTGGGAACTAAAAAAGAAAAGAATAAGCAGATAACATTGCAGATCAATTTTCTCTCTTCGGATAGCTTTTGTTCAGAGGAATAGGCCCTCGTCTCACTATTGTGTGTCTTACCAGGAAGCCCATCTTTCTGGAAGCTTTTCCCCCATTGCCTTGTTAATTAGTAGACTTCTGTTCCTCCAGGACTACATTTTTAAAAATTGAATCACTGGCCCTTGACAAACTATCATCAGTTTGTGGATATCTTTTCATGAATTAGATTATCCAATTCTTTCCAATGGTCATGGGAGAAAATATGTTTATTTTTTTAAAGGGCTAGAGAGCTAGACAAAGACACATTTCCTGAGCTTGCTGGAGAGCTTCCTCCAGGCACTGTGAATCTAGCTGGCATTTTATGTGTCTGTCATGTAGAAGTGCGACCCAGGTATTGTCCTAGAGGGACTCCAAGGGCTATACAAACCTGCTCTGTAGACCCAGGTAACTTCAGAGCAAGTAGCGAGAGAAACAGCTACTAAAATAGAGATGGATCTACGTGTTTTCACTTTAAGGTCTGTTCACTCAATATTTAGTAGACAATTCTGGCCCAAGCATGAGCAAATATAGGAAGTTCAACTTAAATGTTTTGTGGGCCCATCAGGTCTTGTTTCAATAACTTTGCTCTTTGACTTCTTGCAGTTGAGCCGTTGTTTTGCACACCAGAAACACTCAGGTATCTCTGCCTAGAGCACTTTTTCCTAGAAGACCAAAGCCTTCTTTTCTTTTCCCCCTCCTGTGAACCCAGCATACTCCGTGCTCTGGGGATTTGCACCCTATGTGCTGCCGCCTGCCTGCTCACTTGGGGCTTGGCTTTAGTGCATTTCTGCGTGTGCTTGCCCCCACCCACCTCGGGCTCTCCTGACCCTTGCCTGGCTCTTCTGCCACCTGCCTGCCTTGCCTCCCTGCTGGGTGTGGCTCACAATGCCACGCCCTTCTCGTGCAGAGCATCTCCTTGCTTTGGGTTCACTCCAATTACAGATTGTAAATAAAGGGCCTCAGAATTCTAAATAGCTCTCTGACAATTTAAGAAGACACTTGTCTGTGGAGAAAACTGCTCGTCTGCTTTTACTTCCAAACTTCACAGTGAATTTCTTGAAGAATATTTCACTATAGCATCCTGAACGTATTGTGAGTGTGAAAGAATCAGTAATGTAGGTCTTGTAATTTACTTTGGAACTTTGGAGGTGACTTTTAATTTATGAGCCAGTCTACAAGGTCTCTTTTCATTATCTTGGGTTTTGGGATACAATTCTAATACTTGAATATATGGAACCATCATTTTTTCTTTTATTCTTTTGAACTTGATATTGACCTTTCACCCATTCATAAATTGATGCCCTTCTCTTTCCCTTGTTGAATTCTGGTTTTGGAAACATAACCAAAAGGAACACAATCGCGGGGGGCAGGGGAGAGATATCAAGGAATAGTAAAATCTATCGGTTGATTGCATGAAGTTCAGATGCTTCAGAATTCATGAGAGCCTTAAGTTCTATCTTCAACACTGCTGAAAATATATCTTTGTGGCACAATAATATCCCACAATTTTACTTAATTTTTCCTTCAGTTTAAATTTTTTTATTAGGGCACATTTGCAGACCTAATATTTCCATTCATTTGGTAATGTTCGCATGTACATAACACATGTTAATTAGTTTTTTCCTCTGTTTTCCCTGCCCTTCTTTCCCTTCCATCTCTTGGCCCCCTGCCCATTTGTGAAAGATCTAACTCCTTGTATTATATTACCTGTTTTATATTTTGTTCTTTATGTAGATTTTGGGTTTCTCCTATTAGAAAACCCATGTGATGAGTTTTTAAAAACTTGTATGTCTGATTTATTTCACTTAACACGATGGTCTTAAAATGCATGCATTCTCTTACAAATGACCCAGGTTTAGCCTTCAATATGGCAGATGACGATTACATTATCTATAAACACACTTTGCCCTTTCATCTGCTGATGGACATACTGGCTGCTTCCAAGGTTTATCTATTATGCACTGTATTGTTGTGAACACAGATACGTATGTACTTCCCTAATAGGATGTTTTTAGCTTTTGGGAGAAGATACCTAGAAGGGGAACAGCTGGATCAAGTGAAATTTCTAGTTTTAGTTTTTGAGGAATCTCCATGTTGATTTCCACGGTGATTGTATATCAACAATGTGGAAGGATTCTTTTTGCCCATAGCCTCACCAGCATTCGTTGTTATTTGATTTCTTAATAACTGTTCTTCTTGAAGTAAGATGGAATTTAGGTAGGTTTCTTTTTTAACATTTTTTCATATATTTGTTGGCTGTTTGTACTTCTGAGAAGTGTTTATTTGTCTTAGTTGCCCATGTTTTGGTTGAATCTTTTCTTTTGTGGTGGGTCTGATTCTTTTGAGTTATTCCTATATTCTAAGGTATTAGTCTTCTTCTGTGGAGTACCTGGAATTCTTTTCCCATTCTGTAGGTTATCTCACCCATTGGTTCTTCATTTGATGTGCAGAAGATTTCTAATTTGATGTGATCCTGTTTGTTGATTTTTGATGTTACTTCTTATGCAACTGGGATGCTATTCAAAAGCCCATCCGTGCCTCTCTTCAACAGTTTTACCTAATTCATCATCCAGCAGACTGTTCCTGTTTCAACACTTAGATCTTTCATCCATTGTTATTTTAGGTTACTACACAGTGAGATATATGGGATTAGATTCAATCTTTTGTATATGGATTCTTTATCCTTAAAGAAAAAAAAATCAATGTTTAGAGTTTGTATGTTAGTAATTTTCCCATTTATACTTATATTGGACACATAAGAGTTTCACTGTATTATTATTATTATTTTGTCTTTTTCAGAGAGGTCCTTACTGTGCAGTTTAGGCTGACCTTGAGTTCACTTTGTAGCCCAGGCTGGTTTTGAACTTGCAACAATCATCATGCCTCAGCCTCCTGGGATTCTAGAGGTGTGCCATCATGCCCAGCATCACTTGATCTTTAATGTCTGTCTAATAAAATAACACAAATCACTAAGTATTTTAGGAAATTACTATTTTTTACTATACTGTACACCTTAATGTATTGCTCAACTGGACCTTTTCACTTATGTCACTGCTTGAAATTCCAATAATTTAGAATTCATTCTGATGAATACTTTGCTTTGCCTTTTCTCTCTCTCTCTCTCTCTCTCTCTCTCTCTCTCTCTCGCTCGCTCACTCGCTTGCTCACTCTCTCATTTCTTTCTTCTTGGTACTGAGCTAGGGGAAGAATCCAAGCCTTTCTCCCTGACATACACTTCCACCTTTTAAAATCCTTTTAAATTTTGTTATAAGGTCTCACTAAGTCATTAACCTGCCTGGGTTGAGCTAAAACTTGTGATCCTCCTGCCTCAGCCTCCCAGAGTGCTGGGATTACAGACATGCAACAGTATTTCTAAAGATGGTGAGTGAGACTTCTTAGGTTGCCATACCCTGAATCAACCCAGAGCACTGGGCCAGTGTGTAAGTGAGACCGTGCAGGCCACCAGACCCTGAATTTGTCCAGAGCGCAGGCCCTGCATGTGAGTGAGACTGCCCGGGTGCAGGATCTTGAAGCCACTGAGAGCGCAGGCCCAGCAGAACTCCCTGCAAGGAGGCTAGAGGCAAGACCTACCTACCCATCTGATTCAGGAGCAGAACATCTTGCCAGAGTGACACAAAGAGTTCCCCTGCAAGGCTGCAGCAGGAAGAAGTGAAGCAAAGCAGCCAGACCCAAGTCACATCTACTTGGAGGAGTGTGAACTTTATAGATTAGGACCTAGTGCTAAGGCAATAACTCTATCTAAGCTCTACACCAAAGGTCAAAAGTCAGTGGTATGCAAAATGACAAAGAGAAGGAACAAAATGCAGTCTCAGGCCCAGAGTCCACCCAGTACAAATGCAGAAGACACTAGCAGAGAGGAAATTAGAAATCACATGCCTGAAATCTCTGAAATAATCACATTGTAAGTAAAGAAACAACTGCAGAAAGGTATAGAAGAGATCATATCAGAAATAATTTCTGAAGTAAAAAAAGTAGTGATAACTATAATCAAAGAAGTATTAAGTGCTTCTAAAGAATACACTGATAAAAAATAGAGCAGAATATAGAAATGATGGAACCCCTGAATATGTAATATATGAAAGAAATAAAATGTATGAAACAGATTCAAAGTGATATACAGGAAATTAAAACCTCACTCACAAGCTGGCAAATCTGTTTGAGTGAAAGTGAGAATAAACTCTTTAACCTTAAGTTAAAGACACCATTGCAGCTAGTGAAAAAGTAAGCAAAGATCTCTTAAAAACAACTAGGATGAGGGAAAAAATAATTCAACACCTGTAAGATGATGCAAAGATGAACAATGTGAGACTAACAGGCATCAATGAAAAGGAAGGAGTCAATACAGATGATATAAAAGAATATGGACAGAAGTGATAGCAGAAAACTTCCCAAATATGAGGGAACAATCTGACATTCAGGGAGCCAAAGCATATAGAGCTCCAAATAACATTAACCCAATTAAAACAACTCCCAGACATATAATAATCAAGATCCCAGAAATTCAGCACAGGAACAGTATACTAAAAACTGCTACAGAAAAGAAACAGATCACCTTTAAAGGAAAATCCATCAAAATAACATCAGATTTCTCTTCACAAGTCAAGAAGAGCATGGAGCAAAGTACTTCAAGTCTTGTAAGAAAACAAATTCCAACCCAGAATGATATACTCTGCAAAACTCTCTTTCAAGTATAATGGAGAAGTAAAATACTTCCATGACAAAGAACAACTAAAGAATTTCATGATGACAAAGCCAAGCCTACACAGACTACTAAATGATGTTCTAGAGAGGGAGCAAAATGATCACAACCTTATGAACAAGAATGGAAAGAACCCACCAAATAGGGCAAACAATTAAACACAGGAGAATAAGAGGTATTCAATAATAGTCTTTTAGTTATTCTTTTGTGTACAGCAGCAAAACATTTCCATCAGCACACTCTACAAATGGACTTCTCCTGCACCCTACGGGTCGTGACTCCATATGGGTCTACAGGGGGGATTTCAAGGAAATAGCTGTAGCTCAGTCCCACAAGTGACACTGGCCACCAGTATGTGTCATGGTCATTATCCATGTCCACAACACACTAGAACTTTGTGCAATTGCCTATCCCCAAACTGTCAGAAGTGATGGTCATTTATTTGTCATTCCAGCATTTATCTTGTTTTATTTTTAGTGTTTCTTTACTATCATGAAAACTTTTTCTTAGTTCAATTGTTTTGAAACATTTAATTTTTAATTAGTATTTAATTTTCTGAATATTGCTTAATATTAATTTTTGTTTTAAGATTTATACTATATCTTTGAATTACAATTTATCTAAAAGACATTTTATAATATCTTTTCCTAGTATTAGAAACTTTAAAAAGTATATTTCCATTTTCTGTTGACTTTATAGTACTTCTTCCCTGTCTTTTATACACACATACACACACATATATATGAAAAAAAGTATATGTATATAACCTGACATAAGATTGGTAGTGTTTCATAAAAATATTCAATGCCCTTCTAAATAAAGGTTCATCTAATATATTTTATATAATCCTATGTAACTATCAACTTTGAGAGCTCCTTATTCTTCATCCAGGAGCATACTGCAACTTCTCATGCTTTTTGAATTATGCCCTTTGTTATTTCCTATATGCTATGTCTGGAGGTATTAAAATATTTTAAGTTTGTATAACTAGAAAATATTATGCTTTTAGTTTTCAAAGGTATGGTTGCTAAGTATAAAATTCAAAGAGGATGGATCTTTTCTTTTCCTTTAGTCCTTTAATTAGTCTAGTTTCTTATACACTCAGTCCTTTTTTTTTCTTTCTGATATACAATAAGATGCTATTTAATTTTGTTCTTCCATACCTAATATTTTTAGGTGTATGCTTTTACTATTTTTTTCTTTATAATAAGTTTTGGACAATTTCATTTTTGTGTATCTTGGTATGATTTTATTTAAATTTCTTGTGCAAAAGGTTCATTTTTCTTGGAAATGTGGTATTATAAGTTGAACTAAATTCAGAAATTTTAAATCTTTAAATATTTATTGCCTACTTCTTTCTACTTTGAGAATTCTAATTATACAAATATAAATAAAAGAAAGAAAGGAGCAGTTAATGCTTATAATTTTTATTTTTACTCTGATTTTTTTCCTCTCTTGAATTTCTTATAACTTCTTAGTTATTGTTTTTTTAAACAACACTTATGCATTTATATCTGGTAATCTGAAAAACTAATTTGCACATAGCATCATGTAATACAGCAACCACTGTTGGATTCCTATTACTTTGTTTAGTGAAATCTTGTATCATGTATAATGCTGTTTTCTTCTATCACTATTTTGCATTCTTTAAAAATAATAATAAAAAGTACAAACAAAAAATAGTATTTCTAAAGATACAAAACTGTGATGAGGTCAATGACTTATGAGCTACTTACATGTTAGTGAGAACTAATGCAATCAGATTGCTTTTCAGTAGCCTGAAAGAAGGACAGTCCTGAGTGGAGGCCCAGAAAGTATGTCCCTTCAAAAGAGCGCTCTTGGGAAGGCAGCTTGTGCAGGGAGAGTATCAGGAACTGGGAGGCAGGAGACAAATTTGACCACTGTTGAGTGAGTCACAGAATGTCATAATAGCGAGTGGAGGGGTGATGCAGCACAGCTTCCTGTTTCCTTTGAGTGATTTGAGGTACAGAGAGGGAGGTGGCCTGACTCGTGTCAGGTTGTTGGTGACATAAGCCCCTGATTCTTCGTTCTGAACCAGTGCTCCTTTTCCAGAACTCTGATGTGCTTCTCTCTCTCTCTCTGCTCTACCTCTAAGATCTAGAACAGCAGCAAGCACTCAGTTTCTGCTGCCTGAAACACCCACAAACACTTGGCCTTCCTGGGAATCTTGGCAACCTAAGGCCTTGTTTCCACAGGATGAAAATTTCTGGCCATTCATCACAGCTTTGGGATCCAACTTTTGGCCCACAGTCCCATTGCTGGGTCAGCGGCTGCCTGTACCATGCAGTGAAAGGTGTGCTTGACTCCATGGGCTCCTCTCAGGAGCACTAGTCTCTCCTGGGTGAGAAATGGAAATCTAGGGAGGGGATGAAGAACCCCTTATACTACAAGGTCACAGGGCAAGTGGAAAGAGCAGTGAGTCTCCCTGGTCATCTGTTCTCTGTCACTCAGTATGAGAACTGTCAAGGGAGAAAGTAACCCTTGGGCTTTGCTGAACTTTGGCACAACTCATGCTAAAGCCAATGATGCCCACAATAAAAATCTTCAGACACAAGGAGTGCAGCCCTGTGCTGTCTTGAATGCTGCATCATGGGCTAAGATGCAGGCATCCACGGTGGAGATCCTAAGATAATGAATAGGAGAGAGAAGACAAATGCTGGGATGAGGAGATGGAAATGAACAAGTTAAGTCTGCAAGATAGAGAGCAATATTAATCATAACCCTGTGCAAGGGTGCAGACAGAGACTTATATAGCTTTTATCAAATATTTCTATATCCATGGCTTGATGTGAACTCCAAGCAAGAGAAGAATTATCATTCTTATTTCTCATAGGAGAAAACTGAAGCTTGATTAACCAAGTCCTTGATTCCCACACCTATTGCTCCTGCTAACTCCACATAACTTTCAGACAAAACAGTGTAAGGGAAGATGTGGACAAGAATCCAAGGTGAGGACAAGAATCTAAGGTGCTTGAACTCTGGCCGTGTTCCTGCATCTTGGTTTTGACTGAGTGATTTGCATAATTTCTTGTCTGACATGATGAAAAGTTGATGCAATATGAAATGCCAAGGATTAGTCCAATCTCTGCTGTTTGCTAGGTATGGTTATCTTGGGTAAGTTATTCTGCACTTCAGTTTCCTTTTCTGTAAAATGTGTATACTAATAGGACTACTTTCCAGGGTTTAGAATATTCAGTGAAATACTGTGTGCAATGTACTCAACCCTGTACCTGGCCTGTTATAAGTGCCCAATGAGTGTTGGTTATTTCCATCAATGTTATTTTCTTTATCAGCCTAATAAAATGATTGATTGTGAGTCATACAAAAAAAATTAAGACATGGGAGGCGGGAGTCAGAGAAAAGACAGAGGAGCTGGTGGGGAAGGAGAGAAGAGTAGAGTTCTAGAAGTAAGGGACTCTAGTGCAACTGACGCACACTGAGCACCTCGTGCATACCAGGTGTGGTTTCACTTCTGGATCTGAGGTATGCAAGTGTGGAAGCAGACAAGCTGGAGGTAGCTGAACGGCTGAAACGAAAATCGTGCAGTGGTATTGGGAGCCAGGGAAAAGGATCATAGAGGAGTCAGGTGACACATGAGTGCCAGAAGTGCTGCGAGGGAAGACTCACTAGACCTGGGCAACTCAATCCAGAATGAAATCTGAGGACACACTCCAGAGACATCAGGGTTTCTACCCCTACATGGGCAAAGACACAAAGATAAAATTGGCCTCTATGGAGGATTTGGAGTGTAGGATACAGAAGGAAGAAGATCTCCAATAGTACAATAAGACATGAAATTCCTCTGGAGGAAACTTCCCTAAGCCAACAGCCAAGTCTGAATTAAAAAAGAACCCTTAGCCATACTTGATGATCCTTCCCTGGCTTCTGGCAATGTCTAGTTTAGGCCAAAGAAGGCCCAGGAATCTTGGTCTTATAGAGGAAGACCACTATGTAAGACCACTCCAAATCCTCCATAGAGGCAAATTTTATCTTTGTGTCTTTGCCCATGTAGGGGTGGAAACCCTGGTCTTTGTTCTCTGGCAGTCTGTGAATGAGTGCAGTCATGAGCATATATTGTCATGCACTCTTGCAATGAAATAATGCTCTTAGACCTGTATCCTCCCTAAGACTTTCTTTTATTAAAGCACTGCTGGAAGTTCTACTTGCAAGGTTTTTTTTTTTTTTTTTCAGAACCGGGGATTGAACTCAGGCCCTGCACTTGTCAGGGAAATGCTTACTCTGCTGAGCCATCTCCCCAGCCCACAAGGTGTTTTAAGAAAAGAATTGGATGTATACACTACCTTCAGAAAACCTTGGGTTCTCCATCCCTTCCCCAGAGAACTCATGGTGAAGAGGAGCCAATGCTCTAGGAAGCGAGATCTCAGCCAAGCATTTATGTGTGGAAAGGATAAGCTCTGAGCTTCCATCCATCTCTGGTTTCTGTTCAGTAGAGTTGCTGATAATGCTGTATATTGTTATTTCCCAAGACCCAGACCATTTCACAGAGGTTTTGAGAGTTCCAAGTTGGGAGGAGACTGGAGGCAACTAATCCCTGCCAAGACCTGTCAGATCCCCACGGTAGAGTGGGGAGGTTACTCTCTGGTTTATTTTATTAGGCCGAGATTTCCTCTATGTAATGAAATGTGAAGAATATACTGACGATGATGTCCTCATTCCATGAGAGTGAAACACTACCTCAAATGACAATTGTCAGTGCAGTGCTGGTGGTGGTCCTTGCTACACTAGAAATCTAGAAATTGTCATCTGAGCAGTTTGCTAGCACACAGGCACTGGATGTCACTAATCAAGTTTCTGGAAGATTTTGGAGCAAGGTGGCACACTCTCAGCCTAGCTTCTGACCCTTTTCTAGGGAGGCTGGAGGTGATGACATTTGGTAGGTGGGCAAAAATGTGGGTATGGATTCAATATATTTGTTGCAGAAATACCAAATCTAAGCCGGGCATGGTGGCACATGACTGCAATCCCAGCACTCGAGAGGCTGAGGCAGGAGGATTGTTGTAAGTTCGAGACCAGCCTGAGCTACAAAGTGAGCTTAAGGCCAGCCTGAACTGCATAGTGAGACCCTGTCTCAAAAAAGACAAAAAAAAAAAAAAAAAAAAAAAAAAAAAAAAAAAAAAAAAAAAAAAGAAAAAAAAAAAGAAAGAAAAGAAAAGAATGCCAAATCTAGTCTACAGTCTTTGACTAGAATCCTAGCTGAGAATTCAAGCATGAGCCAGTGAGGTGCCCCTAGGGTTTGGTCTGAGGATGTCCTCTAGGTTTGACAGGATGAAGGATCTTTGACTTCACAAAATACAGATCCTTGGATGGTTGAGTATTAGCCATTAAATAGACCATGCACCTTTCTCTGTGAAAAGAGAAGGGCATCTCTAGACTATGAGCCCAGACCCTGGACTCTGACTTCCCCAGAGGTGGAAATCTGTCTAGCTGATCCTGTGGCCCTCCCATCTAGGTCAACATCTGGCAGTGGGAAACTACTCAATAAAGCCTTGTTTAATGAATTGAATCTACCACTTTTCAAATTCCCTTGCAAATCTCTCTCCTGACCATCAAAACAATCAATGGAGAGAGAATAGAATTGACTTACCTATTAGTGGTATAATTGGCTTGGTGATAAATTGCTGTACCTCAAGGGTAACTGCTAAGCTGATTTCTAACATATAGATCGGCTCTGCCATCTTTGGGAGTTATGTAAATGGATCAGTTTTTGTGTCTACATTTTTTTCACTTGGATTTATGTTTGTGTATTTCATCAAAACTGTAGTACGCAGTTCTGATTTGTTCATTCAGAACTCTGTGTATTAATCTATTGGCTGAGTGAACCCCCATATTATTCATCTATGTTCATGAGGAGTGAGGAGTTTCCCATCTGAAGCCATTTTAAACAGTGCTTTTATGAGCATTCTTCTGTATGTCTTTCTGCAAATGAATTTAAGCATTTTTGCAGTATAATCCAGGAAGGGAATTTTTGTATCACATGGTTTGTGTAATGTTCGTGTTAGTATTTACAGCTAAATATTTCCTTAAGAGCCGGGCATGGTGGCGCATGCCTGTATTCCCAGCACTCGGGAGGCGGAGGCAGGAGGATTGTTGTGAGTTCGAGACCAGCCTGAGCTACAAAGTGAGCGTAAGGCCAGCCTGAACTGCATAGTGAGACTCTGTCTCAAAAAGACAAAAAAAAAAAAAAAAATTTCCTTAAAGGTGTTTCTGACTGACTTCGTTTTCCCACCAGCTTTCCTGCTGCATATCTGGGTATTCTGGATTAGCATGACCCTAAGATGAGAAGCTACAGAGCCCTCTAACCCACAGTGAATTTCCAAGGGAGTCTGCTATTACCCAGCAGCCCACTCTACAATTTTGAGGCTGAAACAAAGAGCCAGTGCTGGATCCTAACAAACTCAGTATTCTTGCTTAGTGGTAGTGCCTTTGAATTCCATTGTTTCCACCCACTGCAAAAGCCTGCAGCTCCTTATAATACCTTTGCAGAGGTGAAAACATCTGTGTAGGAGTGAAGCCACTCTCCTGTGAGGAGCGGAGAAAAAGTGGACAGAGAAGCCCCCTTGGGAGAAGGGGAAATTTGTGCTGAGCTGTGAAGGCTGAGAGTGGTCAGAGGCAGAGCAGAACAGGATGAAAGGAATCTTCCCTGACCATGCGTGCACAAATATTTGGACAAAGGAGAGGGTGTGTGCCTGAAGCTGTGTATGCGGAACAGGACTGAAACACACAGAACTTGGCCACGTAGCCTTGAGTTCATGGGCTGTGTGGTTTTCAGTGAGTGATGTGAAGCAGCTCGTTAGATGGGGAATGCTGGGGGAGGGTGGGGAGAAAATCTCCGTGTCTGACCACTTAGTGTATCTCAAATTTCATGACTCATTTAAGATGAAAATACTCCTGTGAAAACATAAAAGGAATTAATTTACATATGTTTTACAATTCTTCCTGGTCTAAATGCATTTTCAAGTGTTTAGACAGGTGAAAATGGAGGGCTGGATCTCTAAAAGCTGTGGACTGGGAGATATGAGGCTCTGGACTGGGAGTCTGCTATCTCCTGGGGTAGGGAGAGTCAGACCGGAGCTGCCAAGAGGAAATAGTGTGACCCCACTGAGGTCATGAGAAGGAGAAGGCTGTGGGAAGAGGACAGACCTTCGAGGGGGCCTCAGGGTTCACCCTAGTCAGGCTGGGCAGGCCAAGAGCCACCTTGAATTTTTCAGGGCTTTTCCTGTACACATGGATATTGAATAGGGTGACCACCAAGTTTCTTCTAGTTTGATATTTACATTGGAGTCTGACTTCTCCACAGGATGAGTGGATTGTCTAGGACCCAGGGAAAACTGCCTCTTCAGCAGACGCCTCAGGTGGCACCCCATGTTCTGGGCTCTCTGTGGGGTGTTGCACCTCCAGAAAGCTCTGTGGCAGTGTCATGCTCCGTGGAGCCAGATGGAAGACAGGACAGGTAGGATCAAGGGGGCGCTATCCAAGCTGAGTCCTCAGATGTGGCGGAGGCAGAGCATCAGCCCACGTGGTCCCCTGCCCACACAGGCAGCACCAGTCATGGCGCTTACCCCCTCTCTCCAGGGCCCCCCCATTCCTGAGACGCCTTTTCTGCTTTACAACTGACCCTGATTTTACTTCCTTTGGGTGCTTTGGCCTGGATTCCACTAAGCCCCTGATGAGGAGCCCAAAAGCAGCCTGACAGGGGACAGAGAGGCGAAGGAGCCCTCACCTCATCAAGTCTGTGAAATATGGTCAGAGCAGCAGGAGAGCAGTGAAACTGAAACCGGTCACAGCCATCCTCTCGTTTCAGCTGCATAGCAGGAAGGAAAGGGAGGGCAGGCTCTATTTTTCTGTACATTTTATAAATGAGCCAACACGCAGGAGTCCAGTCAGGCAGCCAGTCAGCAGGTGTTCATCAAGCATCTATTGCTTCATGATCAGAGCCAGATTCTGTGTGTCCAGAAAAAAGCCAATTCTCTTTCTCCTTCTCCTTTGTATTTGACGCAAGGCCCCACTACGCAGTCGGACTCCTAGTGATCCTCCTGTTTTCAGCCCAGTGCTGGAAATATAGGCTTGCAGCACCATGTCCCATCTCGGCTCAGCTCGCCCAGGGGCATGGCCAGCATGCCATGTAGTGCCGGGATTGAACCCCAGTCCCCGCACTTGCCTAAGCAGGAGCTCAGTCCGCTGAGCTGTCTTGCCGGCCCTTACAGCCAATTCTTCTTGTCCTTAAGAGCTTATAGTTAGGTCACATTCTTTCCTGCTTCCTGAAAGACAAATGTCTGCTCTAATAAGTTTGTCTTCTGTTAAAAAATACAATGGACACATCTTTCTAAACATAGAAAGATATCTAAATAGTTAAAAACCTAAAGCCCCTAGCTGATTTTACAAAATCATTTCCTTTCTCTTGAACGTCAGTGAATGGGGTGTGATGTGACGCAGAGGTCTAGGTTTTCCCCTTGCTGAGAAGTACCCGCAGAACCACGGAAAATGGCCCAGGGAGGTCTGATGTCACCACCACTGAGAAATGGATTAGAGACAGAACTTCGCTAGCCAGAAACCTCAGACTACATCCTTAAATGTTTGCAGAAATGAACATAACTGGTAGACGCTAAAAGTCTGTGATAAGTCAATGAATCAATTAGAGACAACACTCTATAGCATTAAGATGAATTTTTAGCCCTGGATTCAATCAATCACATTTTATTCCATCAGTTGCTGCATGGAGCTGGCCTCTGTGTGGCACTAGGCCAGCAGATGGCCCTGAAGGAACAATGCGTAGAGTGGGACTCAGCAAACCTTGCAAAGGGTCTGAGAATAAATATTTTAATCTTGTAGCTCATAAGATCACTGAGGCATGTCCTCACCTCTGCTGTTGTAATACAAAAGCACTCTTAGATAATATTAAGTGGGTAAGTATGGCTATGTTTTGATAAAACTTTGTTAAAAGAACTAGTGGTGGGCCAGATTTATCCCACAGGTTGGCAAATGGAATACAAAATCTATCCAGATTTAGAGGCTTTTTTTTTTTTTTTTAACATATTTTGGCTCACTGAAAGATGGCAGCATTCCATATTATAGGCAAACAAAGCAACTGCCTTAGTTACTTTTCTCTCGTTGCTGGGACAAATACCCAACACCCAAAATAAGGAAGAAAAGGTTTATTTAGCTCATAGTTAGTGAGGCTTTGGTCCATACTCAGCTGGCTCCAAGGCAGATAGGCACAGGGCAGAGGACAGCCGTTCATGGCAGAGGCAAAGAGAAGAGCAAAAGTGAGAACCAGGTTATTGTCCCCAGGGTGGGTGCAGCACCCGGACACACCCCTGACTGCAGGAGGCTTTGGGGTGTGGGACACCTAGACACAAACCATGGCAGCAGCTCAGAGAGGGCCAGCAGTCTGCTCAAAGTCACAGATAAGAGGTGGAAGGCACAGCCCTCTCTTGGATTTTTTTAACCAAAATCTAGCACCCCATGATGGCTATGCACTTCTTATAATACAAAGGAGCACAACCCAGCTCAGAATAAATCAGGCAAGGCCTGCAGTTAACCTGTTCTTTTTTCTGACTGTCAGAGCATGGAATTGATCATTATTTCGATCTAGAGCTTTTCATCATGCAGGCAGGGCCATTGTGCAAGAAGTCTGAGTTTTTATTGCAGTTTCATCTCAGACAACCCAGTGGGTTGTGGCCAATACCAGACTTCTCTAGAAGTGTATCATTCTTTAGGATGATTTCACAGTCCACAGCCCCGGGGAGAAAGCCTGTGGCACCCATTTCTTTAGTTTCCTTTTCCCTGACTTTACTCCCACAGGAGGACCAAGGGCCTACACTGTGTATATATCCAGCCAGGGCTACTCTACCTAGCATATAGAAAGTGTTCAGCAAAGATTTGAATAAACTGAATATCAGGGCAGGGACTCAAGACAGAACAGATACTTGGAGACTGGGTTCTACGTTCAACTCTGTTGAGATTCCTGGAACATTCATCGCTATTTCACAGGGTCTCTGATAATCCAGCTTTCCAGTCTGGTACAGACTTCTCAACTGCTTCGGAGGTGGATGGAGAAGTAGCTGCTACTTAAAGGAGAGCCAGTCGGAGAGCCAGTCATTAGGCAGATGTTGCTATTCCAAATCAAGACAACTGTTTAGCACAGTGAAGCCAACAGAAGTCAGACCTCAGCCGGGCATGGTGGCACATGCCTGTAATCCCAGCACT
Organism: Ctenomys sociabilis; assembly: GCA_004027165.1. NCBI lineage: Eukaryota > Metazoa > Chordata > Mammalia > Rodentia > Ctenomyidae > Ctenomys > Ctenomys sociabilis. Next base: position 17,479 of record PVKA01042100.1, read on the forward strand.
CGGGAGGCTGAGGCAGGAGGATTGTTGTGAGTTCGAGACCAGCCTGAGCTACAAAGTGAGCTTAAGGCCAGCCTGAACTGCATAGTGAGACCCTGTCTCAAAAAGACAAGAAAAAAAAAAAAAAAAAAAAAAAAAAAAAAAAAAAAAAAAAAAA
>PVKA01042101.1:0-17634 GCA_004027165.1 Ctenomys sociabilis
ATCTTTGATATAATTCAGCTATAAAAAAACCTGTAAATATAATTTCATGTATGCACCTTGTACAGTACCAAAACGTTATGAAAACAGTTTGCAATGTATTAATTCATCGACTCTGTATGGTTAAGGTGTCTTGAAACTGTCTGATTGACATTTGTATTTTAATAAAATAAAAATAAATGGAAAAAAAATAAAAAAAAAATAAAATCTTATAAACTAAAAAAAAAAAAAAAAACATTTCACAGCTTCAATGATGATGCGTTCCTTTTCTTCAGTGGTATAATAACGTGGCACTGGTCACACTGCAGTGCTGGGGTTATGCTTACGGATGCTCTTAGGAAGCCTGAATTTTAGATTTTTCTGTACTTTTCTCACGATTAAAGTTGCCCTGTGCTTCTTCTTCATCAAACTACCTATGGGCAATTTTTCAGTTTGATTTTCTAGAATGGATTGGGTTGGTTTTTTCTTTCTCTTTTCTCTCACGGGTGTTTTAATTATACTTAATTAAAAACTTTTAACTTCCTGCTCAGAAATCTTTGGTGTGCTTCTTCCCAATCTTGGAGAAATTTAAAAATGAATTTACTGGGCCAGAGAGACAGCTCAGGATCTAAAGCACCTGCTTAGGCAAGCGTAGGCAAGCACAGAGACCGTGCCTCGATACCCAGCACCTAATGCCACGCCAGTCCCGCCATCAGGACGAGCTGAGCTGGCCAGAGTCCAGGGATAGAGGCACAAGCCTGTAATCCCAGTACTAAGGAGGCTGAAAGCAGGACGATTATTAGGAGGCCGAACTGCTAAGGAGATCCTGTAACAACCAAACACATAAAAATAAATAAATAAATAAAATAAAAATAATTTATTTTCTTTAATTCAGTCACCTGAAAGTCCTTTTAACATTATGCTTTATCCTCTGACCTGCAGTGCTAGCCCCTCAGTGCACTGAGGCAGCAACTGAGACTGGCTGTGGTGGTACACACTTGTAATCCCAGCTCTTGGGAGGCTGTAAACAGGTGGATCACTATGAGTCCGATCTAGTACTGGGATCCTGAACATCCTTTCCTAAAAATAGACCCTTCCCTAAAATACAAAACCAAACAAAAAACTTTATGGGAATGAGTATTTGTTTAGTAATCAATGTTAGTTGGGTTTTTGTCTTTCACTCATCCTATCAAGTGTTACACTGCATTTTCTAAAATCACTTCCTCAGTATATATCTAGCTTTGCTTTCTGATGCTGCTTGTGCTTCCACGTGGTGCAGTGGCTCATAGCACCCTCTTCACGTGCTCTGATGCACATCTGCCTGGTCTTCTTACTGAGAAGTTGTGTTCTAGGTTATCAAAGCTTTTCAGGCTGTCTTTGTAATTTTTACATGTATCTAGAAGCTCTAGTTGAATTTTTAAAAAGTATTAATAATTCATTTGCTTATAAATGCAAATTAAATATTTTATAGACTCAAGAATATGTATTTTTACCTGCTGTTTCTATAACTGTCAGAAAATTTTGATATTTTCAGTCTGAAAACATTTTCTATAGCATTATAGTGGTCTGCTTTGTGTGTGTGTGTGTCTGTGTGTGTGTGCGTGTGTGTGTGCACTCATATTTTTCTTGGAATATTGTGCCTGAAATGCATAATACTGGAGAAAATTTGCTTTTTCTTCTCATGTATCAGATCGCCTTATGTTTGTATTTTACCAAATCCTATGGGACATATATTTTGTGATTTTAAAAGCTTAGTAGGTAGTTTTAATATGCTTGTTCTTATTTAAACATTACACAATGTATAAATATGTCAAAACATCACAATTATCCATAAATATGTACAAGTTTTGTGTGTCAGTATTTCACTTCTATCTCAGTGACTCCAATGAAACACACTAGTATGTGACCCAAGAGACATTCTGTTTAATCCGAGTTCCCCAAAGGCTGGCAGTAGTTTGCATAGCCTAGGTTTCTTTCATTCATTTCTAGTTTCTTTTCAGCTATTGTAACAGAATTTGAGTTGTGTTCCCTAACTTTAAACATTTAGTTAAAACTCATGTTCTCAGTAAATATTGATTATTAAATCAAATTCCAACTCTGGTATTTGCGAATGCTTGAGGATTTGAGTCACTGAAATTCTGGTTTTGCATTGTATTTGTTGTAACTAAAAAATCAAATGACAACGAGACAAGTCCAAAAGTCAAAGAAGCACTTTATTTTAGCAGTTACCCTGCAGCTGTCTCTGTGCAGAAGTGCAGAGAGGCGTGCTGGGCCATTACCAGGAGCAGTATTTAAGCTTCAAAACCACAAACCAGGGAGGGGAAGGGGGAATGAGGCAAGCTTTATACAGAAGCAGATTGCATTGGTTACTTGGGGTAACTTTTAAAATGATTGGTTGGTGCCTTTTGTAACAGTTATTTGGGCAGCTAATTTGTATCTTCTGGCACAAACAGCAGTTGGACAGGCGGTTTGGGGTTGATTAGCTAGTTTTCCTGGGACCCTGAGGGTGGGGTACTGGAACAAGTTACAACAAAACAACAAAAAGGGAATAAAATAGTGACTGAGGGGTCAAGATGGAGTCAGGCTATAACAGAATTGTTATGGACAAGCTGCTCAACTGTACTTCCTGTGGTGGCTGTTCTGGCACTGACTTCAAGGACTTCATGCAGCAAGACCGTCAGAACTTTTCTGCATTCTTGTTATCTCGTTAAATTGTCCAAAATGGGCATGAATTTAAGATCCTACTGCTTCAGAACTTTTTTTTTTAATTTCACAAATGTCACCCAGACATTTTTGGCTTTGTGAGATAAGTAGGATTTCTCTAACTATCAAATTTATAATGTGGGTACACATGAAAACCATTCAGTGTAATTTTAAACCAGAAATTTACCTTTGATTTCTAAACTTCATATTTGTTTTCATAAGCATTTTTTAAAAAAAAATCTAAATTCCCTGTACTAGTTTTGTAGTTGTCCTATATCATCTGTATATCTCAAGGTACACTTAAAGATATCACTTCCTTTTTCTATTATTTTTATTGTGCAGACATTCTTTAAAATCTTACTGTTGATTAATAGAAATGAGGAACAAAGAAACAAGCACAAAACCAAAAGGAAAGGACAGCATGCACATGCCTTCTTGCCATACTAATCCCATCAAGTTTCCTGACCTTAAAACATGAAAACAGTTTTAGAGAGTAAAAATAAATAAATAAGATAAGATACAAAACATAATCCAAAACTTGTCTTAATGTTACCAAAAGCAAAAAAAGACTCTAACAGATTTCAAAGAGAAACTGACTTAGGAGATAATGGTGACATTATACAGAGGTACAAATAGAATTTCTGGGATTCCGTCATTTCCTCTGAGTGGACCCAAGTACATCCATACATCTGTCGTCATTGTCAGGGAATGCGGGAGCTGCCACAGAGCAGACCAGCCCAGAGGAAGACAGCTCTGACTCTCACACTTGGTGAACTCTCAGTAAGCCAGCTCTAGAGAAGAAAAGAGATAAAGGCGTCCTCGAAGTTGGTGCTAGGGAGACACTATGCCCATTATTCATGGCCTCATGCCTATAGAAGTCTGGAAATAACACCAGTTAAGATGACATGGGTGAAACTTTAAGTTCTCCTCTTGGCAGTCTCCACCTTGTCACAGGATATGTTTGGTCTTTGTTGAGTATTTCATTAGGGTTCCCATGACTTTTAATGGCTGTTTTAGGTCTGTAGTTGCCTTCACCCATGGATCTACCTTACACCCACTTTCTTGGATCCTCTCGACAAGCAGATGGTATTGTGATGACATAGTAGCCTTTCTGCTTTTGGAGGAAAAATGCAGGCTGCCCAGTGCCCTTCCGTGCCACTTGTGTGCTGATTTATACCTCAGCATGTTCTATTTCTTTCAAAGTCATATCTATGGAAACATCATTTTCTTGCTTTTTATGCTATAGTTAGACATAATGTTTCCTTTTATTCAATGGTATTAAATGATGAAATGAACTCAGATTCTGGATGAAGGCTCAGACAAGTGTTACAGATTCTGAGCGTACCTGGAACTTCTAGTCATTGTGATAAATGGGCCATTGTGAAGTGCTGGAAGAGGCATGATTGATTGTCACTCGCTGCTTTTTGAATTGCAATTAGTTTTTGTATTATGAACAGTTTCCTTGACCAAATGTGAAAATGGAGAAAATTACAATGAAACTACCGTTACTCTCAGATCTTGCTTTGTTGTGATGTGATATGGAATACATAAAATATGCCAAAATAAATTTATTTTGAGGCCGTACAACTTTTACATACTTCCATAGTTCTCTTACTTGGAACAATGTGCATGAATATCAATAGCTGAAAAAAAACTGATGAATGATAAAGACATTATCCCTATAATCTACACTTCTATTATGCTATTAGTGAGTAACTCAAATAGAATATAGCAGTACCTCAGTGTATGCATAAGAATTCTTTTATTTCTGATCAGGTCCAGTTTGCAGGTTCCATTTAGTTATGTCATTTTAGAGTAATATCATTAGTTATACCACACAGAATTTGACAAAATATTCCTCTGGCCTCCTTATATCCTGTTATTCCATCTTTTGGGGAGACCTACAGACAGATTTCTAGATTCAGAGTTGCTATTCTATGAACAAATCTATTTCAATACAAGTAGCAGAAAAACAAATGAATGTCCAGTTTACTAAATCTACAGAAACACATGTATATAATCTAGATTTCTTCCCAAGACTTACCTTAAAATTGGACATTAGAATGATTTATGTGAGAAATGCTGTCATGTGAACCCTGACTAGAGCAATGGCTGAGTCTGATCTATAGATGCTCAGGACCTAGGACAAACCACTTAGACTACACTCTGGCCTTACTGACTAGCTTCAAGTCTCTCATTTTTGCAAAGGGGTTAGTTAACTTATAAACCACTTTTTGTGATTAAAAGGAAACTGTGCCAGGCACATACAAAGTTGTGAACAAAGTCACAGATATGCTTCACATTTCTAAATGAAGACTGTAGAGGTGTTTCTCTATTTTGAGACAAATTCTCAATACGAACTTCAGACTGGACTTAAATTCACTGTTTATACAAATCTGGCCTTAATTCACAGTGATCCCCTTGCCTCGGCTGCCTGTTGGGCTTATAGGTGTGCTTCACCATTCCTGCCCTTAGAGTTCTAATTTAGCTTTCTGATGAAAGAGCTGTTGCAATGAAATATAATTGCTTCCAGCGCAAGTGCTAAAACAGTAAGACAGGAAGCATAACAACACAACACACACATACACACTCATAGAGAAAGCTAACAATATAACATGTGCACACACACAAACACTCATAAGCACACAGTCAGTTCAATACAACACATGCACACATACTTAATAAGCACACAGTCAGAAATATGCATGCATATTCACAGCAAGAAAAAAAAGAAAATTACATATTTATTACAAAGATTGTCAACAGTTTCATTAGTAATGTACTTTTTACTGTAGTTTAAAACCTCAAATACAAAGGCAAGAAAGAGCCAAGCAACTGGTATGTAGAGAGCAGTTCTTTATTTCTCAGCAGATCCTGGCTGTATGATTTTGCCACATTGTGGGGCATATGATGGTAGCCATGACTACTGCAAAGTCAATAAGCAGTGCTGTATCCATGGACCTGCATTCAGATCCTTTGGTAAATGTTGAAGCATATTTTACAAAAGGCTTTGGAAATATATCTAACATATTTAGAAATATTTAGAATATATCTAATATACCTAGGTTTTTTATTTATTTTTTTCGGTAGAGGGTCTGACTATGCATTTTGGACTTGTAGCGATCCTCCTGCCTTAGCCTCCCTAATGCTGGGATTACAGTCATGCATCACCATGCCCTGTTCCAGGGCCAGCTTGGTACATTAAGCACCACTTATGGTGCTGGGGATCAAATGCAGGACCTTGCACTTGACAAGCAGATGTCTATGCAGCCAAGCTGGCTCCCAGCCTCTATATCTAGGTTTTGATGATACTATTGTAAGAACAAAACCTTTATCTGTATGCGATGATCAACTATACAGGGAATGAATATGATTAGGTTAAAAATCAAGCATTTACGATTTCCAAAATCACCAAACATTATATCTTTTGTTGTTCTTTGTTCCTTCTTTACCCCCTAAACATCTGAGGTTGAGAGGGAAGGAGAAAGCAAGAACTGATGAAGGGGTTGACGAGCCGGGAGACCGCAACCTGGCTCCAGGAGGCACTTCCCTGGAGAGCACCAAATAATCCAAATACCACCGGAGGCAGTGTTTTAAGGTATTAGGGGTGAGTGCTTCATCCTCAATAATTTTATGACTCACACATTGAGCTTTAATGGGAACAGCAACCTTTGCCAACAGGTATGTGGTTGCACAACAGTACCTTTAATGTGTGACAAGTGTGACAGTGGAGTTGGAGGAATAATGAGAAGTGGGAAGCAATATATTTTCTTAAGGGCTCTGGCATTTCTGTGTAGGTGAGACCACCATTGGGCTGTTGGGATGCATACAGCAGGTTTTTTAGTACAAATGAGTTTTGGCGCACTGGTTCCCAGAGAATGAGAAAGTCCAAAATGCCTCTGTAGGTAACATGCAGAAGACACAGCTCACATTTGAACAAGTGACTGAGGACCAGGGGACTGTGACAACTCTCTAGTACCAGCATGTGCAAAGGACCTCTGGGCCCAAGACTGTTGCTGTCACAACCAGCACACGGATTCCCTTCGGTGCTTACTGAAATCCTTAGAACAATTCCCTAACTTGAGGAAGGGGGAGGAGAACAGTGAGACTGTAAATGGACTGAGATCTAATTCCTGTCCAAAGTTACATTAGTAGCTCAAAAACTAAAGACAAAAGTTTCAAGAAGAGAAAAGAAATTGCAAATCTTGGACACATAACTTTGTGGCCTGACATTTTTATCTGCTCCATGACTTGAAAAATAATTCACCACTCACAGTAGAACAATATTATGGAATGTCTGGGATGGACTTAATTTCACAAAAAGAAAGGATCATGTTCATTGGTGACATTTCTATCCTTACCTGGAAGAATTTAAGAGTCCTACTGAAGTAAAAAGATTCATTTTGGAGGTGAAGTGTTCAAAGATTTAAAAATAGTGACCACAACATCAATGTGATGTAGATAGGAGGATTAAGAGTGCAGTCACTCTGCAAGGCAATGTCAAACATTTTTATTTTAAATTTGCATAAATTTTTTTGAGATAGCTGTCTAGTCACACACACACACACACACACACACACACACACACACACACACACACACACACACCAGAAAAGAAAAGAAAAGCACACCAAATACAAGGTTACTTAACATGGCTTGCTTCAAGACCTCTGGTTTTCTAATTCATAAGCAACCCAGAATTTCCCCATTTTAGAACTTATATTAAACTATTTGACTTACTGTGACTCCAAGTTATGTATTGCTTCTACTCCTTTCTAGGATTTTTCCAAGACCATGCTGAGGTGACCTTCTTGTTAATTATGAAAAAATTAACCATGTTAACTTTCCTTTCTATAAAAACTGACACACTAATATTTACTTTAAAAATAGATATTCTAGTGATATTTTAGAGAATTCAGGAGAGCACTACTTCATTCAATAAGGCTTTATTGAGTACATACTATGTACTAATTGCAAAATATTAAAGATTCAGAAACTAAATATAGTGGATAAAGTGTCTTAGCTCCTGAACTGAAAGAATTAGTATTTTAAAAGAAATGTCAGTCAGTAAGTAATAAAAGTAAATGCAATTCTTTTGAGTATAATTTCATTCTAGATGAGAGATCATTGTAGCATAGAATGTTTTATGATGACAAGTAAGAGTTGTTTATTCAAGTTGAGTTTAAAGAATCAAGAACTAGTTTAGAGTTAAATGGGATCAAAGAAGGGAAGGAGAAGAAGCTAAAAGGACAATTATGCAATGGGAAAAAATAACATAAATGAGGCCTTCTGAACAGATCCACTGGGCTAAAGTTTTGGAGGAAGTTGAGAAATGATAGAACGGCAAACAAGCTGTGAAGGGATGAAAATTCTGAAGAAACCTAATGATGCATAAGAAAGCTAAAGAATTAATTACAAAAAGAAAGTGAAGGATTTCAAGCAGTTTTGTCCTTAATGAGCATGGTGAGAATGTAATTCGCTAGCAGCCATAAGACACTAGAGGGTTACAAACGCCTTTAAAGGTAGTCAAGCCTTCGGAGAGGGTGCCTGGTGCTAGTTGTTATCCTTAAGAAATCGTGGGGCTCTTCCCTGAGCAGGGCTAATTTGGCCTGGATGAAAAGAGGAGGATCCTTAGGGAATTTCTGAGTCAGAAAATCAGGGATGATTGCTGAGCACCTGTGGAGGCTCTGTTAGTTTCTGAGAACAGAGGAAGGAGAACAAACTTTCAGGCCTGATTTCACTTATATGCATTGCAGCTTACTATAATCAAACGGCAAAATAAGGAAGGAAGGAAGGAAAGCAAAGAGAGAAAGAAAGAAAAGTTCAATAAGAAGAAAAAGGTCAGCCGGGCGTGGTGGCGCATGCCTGTAATCCCAGTACTCGGGAGGCTGAGACAGGAGGATTGTTGCGAGTTCGAGACCAGCCTGAGCTACAAAGTGAGCTCGAGGCCAGCCTGAACTGCATAGTGAGACCCTGTCTCAAAAAGACAAAAAAAAAAAAAAAAAAAAAAAAAAAAAAAAAAAAAAAAAGAAAAAGGTCACACTGCAGTCGCAGAATGTCCAGGCTGGAGGAATGCCTGCTCCAGGGAGTGGAGCTTCGCACTCACAGCTGTGAGTGCGGGACCAGAAGGCTGTCTGACGAGACTGGACCACTTGGAAGCTGTTTCCTGACAGCAAAGCATGGACTGGGCTGCACTTTTTTCTGTACTGCCATATCTGTTTTGCAAATTAACCTTCTCCTCATTTAATGGCAGTATTCAAGTTATTCTGTGATGTCCGTGGAGGATCACATCCAAGACCCTTGAGGATAGAAAAGCCATAATACTCAAGACGCATATATAAAATGTTTGCATAAACAGCTTACATATTCTCCTGAATATTTTCGGTGATCTCTTAATTACTTATAATACCTAGAGATGTGTAAATTCTTTACGAAATGTCATAGTCCTTGCGGAACAATGAAAGAAAAATCTCTATGTCTTCAATACAGACTTTCTTTAATTATTTTCACTGCTCAGATGAATATGCGGATACAGGACTCACTGATGTGAAGGACTGACTTTTATGTGCCACTATGTGTGTAGGACATATATTTAGTTTCACAGTGAAACTGAATTGCATCAAGGGGACTTCAGGGTTAATAGTTTGGTTACCATATTAACACCTTCTTTCTCATGTGAATGTTTCTCATCTGCTCCATTGTGTTTTAAGCCTTCCAGAGGAACAAGTGTATGACTTGTAGTAGGTATAAATGCAAATTTGTTAGGAAGTTTTTATATAAGTAGAAACTATATTACTACCCTATAAACCTAAAAGTTATTTGAAGAGGAATTTTTCTTTTTTTACAATTTATATACTAGGTATAGGGCTTCACTCCACAGCTCAGACTTGTAGCGATCGCCCTGTTTTCAGCACCCCAGCACTGAGATTACAGGTGGGCACCACCACGCCCAGACTCAGTGGCTGCTCAACACACCCAGGAGAAAAGCTGGAGCAGCATAGGGTGCCAGGCATCAAACCCTGGTCCCTGTGCTCACCTAAGCAAGTGCTTAGTCTGCTGAGGTGTCTCACCAGCCCTTCTAAAAGTTATTTGGAAGTTCTTAAAAAGTAAAATCAGAGTGTATGACCTGAACACTTCCAAGTTTCATTATTATTTTAAATTATGAAGATGCAAGCTATTACAGACATAGGACATAGAAAATTTAGTATATACTATATTTTAACATTTGGAAGTCAATATATGTGCATGCATTTTTATAGTAGCTTGCATTATCATAAAAAAATTGGGAGCATCCCGCATGCCCATGAACTGAGGAATGGATAAAAGTTATGATATTTTTATACAGTGAAAGGAAATGGATGCAATTTGATTCCATATTTATAAGTGAAATAAATCACTCTCATATGTGTAAACATCATCTTATCTCCCTAGTGTAAGTAGATAAGAGTAAATAAGACCCAAAGTATAAAATAGATACTGTAAAATGGAAAGATGCTACTAAAACGAAAGAGAAATTCAAATGGGGAAAATGAGAAAAGAAAGATGGGGAAAGGGAAACATATATAAATGCATCTACAAAAGTTGGTTAATGTAGAAATACTACTAAATGCTATTAGCTCATTGAAAGAAATGATATATGCCTATATTATTTGATTTCTTTTTAATGTTTGGTACAGTGTCTCATTATGTAGCTTGAACTCATAGAGATTCTCTTGTTTTCATCCTCCCAGGGCTGGGATTCCAGGCACGCACCACCACTCCGAGTCTCAGGGGCCAGCTCAGTGCACTGTGGAGCAGGACCAGTGTAGCATGTGGTGCTGGGGATCGAGCCCCAGTCCCTGCCCTTGCCAAAGCAGGTGCTTAGTCTGCTGAGCTATCCTTATGGCCCTTAACCAGATTTCCATGCCTGTATCTTTTCTTATGAGCAGCTACTTTGAGATAACAGTGTGAAATGTCCTGAACATTGTTGTTCTCCTATAATCTTGTTTTGAAATCATATACCATTGCTTTTATTATTTATTTTTATTTTATTATAGTAAAAAATACAAAAAATAAAGTGGTAAGATTTGAGAGTTGAATAAAAAAGACTAGCACACACAGAAATTGTTTTTATCGGTAGTCCTTTTTGTAACAATATGGATGAACTTGCACAACATGAAACTAGATGATACAAGCTGGATACAGAAAGAAAAATTGCATGATAGAAGTCGTATAATTTAAAGAGTGAAACCCATAGAAAATGAGTCCATTGGTAGTTTCCAGGGCTGAGGAGTAGTGCATACAAGGAAGAAAAGGAGAGGATGAACATAATCCACAGCTATATGGAGAATATGGTGACTACAGTTAATAACATTACTTGGATTTGTCAGTATTAAGTATCATCACAACACCCATGCAGAAAAGGGTATCAACGTGTGGGCAGCAGATCCGTCATCTAGCTCAACTGCAGTCATCATTTTACATTTTACACACAATTGTACCAAATCACCGCATTATACACCTTAAATGCGCACAAGTTTTATTTGTCAATTATATTTCAGTTAAGTAGGGGAAAATATCTTCATTCTATATTGGTACATGTATAAATTTTGCAAAATGAGGAGCAGGTCAAGTGTATGAATTTTTTGGCAAGTAGAGCATGCTCAACTGTTATTACAAATAGCTACCAAATTAGGTGCAAAACGTAGTTTTGTTTTAATGTTTATATATCACCTCTGAACATTCTTATGTGTGCTTCTGTCTCTTTATTTTCCTTAAAGAAAGAGCAAAGAGGTGAGTGTAACAAACCAGAAGTTTTATTAAAGATACATATTACATTATTTTGAATGTTGAACCATTATTTAAAATAAAATTGGACACAACATTCTTTAATAAATTAGGCACTATATATATATATGAGTTATTATTTAATAACTATGCTTTATATAACTACTTATTGATATATGTAGCATTTTATAAATGCTCTTGTAACACTCTATTGTCCCTTAACATTATTTAAAATATGTAAGTGTGTCGAAAATCATACTACTTCATATACTGTGATGAAAGATCAGCCATGATGACATGATCCCGCAGCACACACCATGATCCCAACTTCCGCAGTCTTATTGACTTCTATTTCTCTCTCAAAAATTTCAATCTTCCTTCTGTTATTGATGACTCTTTCAGTAATGCAGATCTGGGTCTGGCCTGGGAATGAATCATCTGAGTTCTGATCTAATCAGTGCTTCTCCTAATGGTTTTGAGCAGGTAAAATGAGTCTTTTCATTTCTTTGGGCTCCAAGGTACCGTTGTTTTGGAGGGGCTTTTTGTTTTGATCAGACAAAGAAAATACCATTTTGATGATATTTAGCTCCACTCTAGCGCCAACCATCAAACTTTATAATACCAGGACTTCTCTTATGGGCTTTTGTTGTGAATCACTTGAATTATCTAATTACTACCCTTTGATTGCTACTTAACTACAATATTGAAAAATAAATTCAATTCAGTGTTAGTCTTCACAATGAGATTTCCTATGATAAACTTAGTAAATTTGAAAGTCTTTCAACAATTTCACAACAAAAACTCTTCCAGTTACACACACAGCAGTGAAGACCAAAGCACTGAGGTCCCAACAAGATGCTGAGCTGGAGCTGGCTCGCAGGAACGTGCCCTGTGATGCTGGGAAAGTCACCTGGCCAGCGGTTGTGGAGACAGAGGACTGAGGTCCTGCTGCGTTATGTCCCTTTTCTCAGCCCACAGTCCTTTCAGCAGCATGTGCAGCAGAAGCTGTCCATACACAGGTGGCACCTGCATTGCAGCCACATGCAGAGCACAGGCAGGGAGACAGGAAGAAGCAGTGTGTCACAGGCTTAGTGCCTGCAGCTGCCAGCAGTCACAGCGATCCAGGGCAGAGCGCGCTGTGAAGAAATTCAGACCATCACCTTCCTGTCTTGTGTGTACAAAAACCAGAGAGATAACTCAGTAAGTTGAAACATGGTTCTTTTCCTTTTCCCTGTTGCAGCATGACAGGTGAGCACCACATGCTCCCCGGGCCCTGCCCCAGGCTAGCTGAGCCAGCCACCTAGTCCAGGCATGGCAGCACCCACCGGTGATCCCAGTGATGGGGAGGCTGACCACTCTGAGGCCGAGCTGCCTAGCAACACCGTGTACCAATCACATTTAAGAAAACAGCAGGTGAATGTGATGTTTCTCCTGCTTATAAAACTTGCTTGCAAAAAGATGCTCAGCTTTGGTAAAGCACTTAAAGTCTCGCATATATGCATTTCTACAAACGTCCTTCCTACTGATATACATAGAAAAATTGCCATTATGTGTGAAATGTATATTTGTTCATGGTTGTTTTAAATCAGAGAAGAGCAACATAGACATGTCGTGTTTGTTCAGGCAGTGTCAAAAAAATCATAGAAAGTCTAGAGAGTAGAAGAGCAATTTGTAAATGTCATGTGTGCATTTGTCCATGTGTGATACAAAAATTAATCATCTTGGGTTTTACTCATCACAGCTGCATGTTCATTAAATGATTTTTTTTCTACACTGAGATAAAAAAAATATAAGCCCAAATCAGAGAGTAGGGAGATAGATTATTCTCAAATGAGGAGAAAATCGAGAGATGCAGGGACAGGGAATGGAAGAAAAATGGATGAAAAAGGAATTGGGATGCATTATGTCCATGTACCAACTCCTCCCAAGGAATGTAAACATTATTCACTGCAAAAGTATAACAATAAAATTAAAATTAAATTATATAAACTTAAAATTTGAAAAATTAAGCTTATTGTAATAAATCTTTTATTTTTTATTTTTATTAATGTTGCTGAGAAATAAATATCAATGAGACAATTTCAAAACTGATTAGTAGGACAGTTTCAATAATTAATACACTGCATAGTGCTGACTTCATAGTAGTTATACTATAAGATGCAGACATGATATCCTGCCCAGACACAATTAGAACAAATCTTTCTTCTCATTGAATTAATAGAAAGTAGCTGTACATCTATCCTAACTATTTTGTATATACAAAACATATATATATATATATATATATACAAAACAGTCCTTCACTTGTATCCCATTTTTGCTAAATTCCCTTTTAAATGTGATTATAAATCAGAATACTGCTAAGAAAAATGCATTCTTCATTTTTGTAATCAAGTATAATATGCAATTAACATTCAGATTATAATATTCCTTTTAAAATTAATTTTCTCCCTCCCCATTAAAGATGAATATTCTTTCTGGCCTTATGCAGAGAGATGCTATCAGACAGAAGGAAAAGAAATTTGCCTTCTCCTATTTTTATGATTTGTGTGTATTTGTCCCCCCCAACACCTCATGCAGTCATGGATCAGACTTCTAGTTTGTGATTAACTCATAATACACTGGGATTGATTGTGGATGTGTGCGCTGCTGGGATTATGGGTGTGAATACTACACTCAGCTCAGGTCATATAGCCTGAATTCAACTTAAGGGAGACAGACTTCCTCTCTGTAGCCACTGTTGCAGCTACTCCTCCATTTAGCTCTCTTGCTCTTTGCCACCAGCATCAAAGGCTGCTCTCTGCCATGTCCCCTCTGCCTTGGAGCCAGCCGAGTATGGACTGAAACCTCCAGTAACTGTGAGTTAAATAAACCTTTCATTCTTTCATTTTGGGTGCTGGGTATTTGTCTCAGCAAGGAGAGAAGAGTAACTAAGAGACCTACTCACTCTTTTTCTGAAACTCAGGTAACAACCAATATTCTCAAGTTCTTTCCAGTGGCCAGCATGAACTAAAAATGGGGTCTTGTGACCTGTAGTCAAGAGAGAGGAGCATATCCTGAGGAAAGGAGCCGTCCAATAAGTGTTGGTTCACAATATTCCTGCAAAAGAGCCTAACTATGGCTCTGTCCAACATAGCAGCCACTAGCTGGGTAAATCTATGCCTGTTTAAGATGTGCGTGATTCATATTGTGGTGTCACATACAGAATTTCCAAGACCTGGTAAAAAAACAAGTATGTGAACTATTTCATTAATAGTGATCAGATTTCATGTGGCAATATTTGATATTTTGCTTATATAAAAATGTTATTATAAAAATATTTCATTGATTTCTCTGTACCTTTTCATCGTGACTGCTGAAAGTGTAATCAGTTATTCAAGTCTCATTGAAGTCAACACTGGACACTGCTGATGCCCTTGACAGGCGTGTTTAGGAAAAGGATGTAATGATACTTGTAGTTGATTTCACAACTAACTGAGCTTGTCTGTTGCCAGGTACTAAGCCAGGTGCTGGACAAACAGTAGGAATGAAATACACATGCAGTCTGTACCAAGGCAGTCAGTAATATCTTCAGGGAGACAGAAGTCAAAAGTAGTTAAACAATTTTAAATTTTGATAAGTATTGGTTTATAAATGTAAAAGCTGCTACAAAAGAAAATAACAGCATCTCTTAGTTTGAATTAGGAATTCATGGAAGGTCTGTCTTAAAAGTAAAACTTATTTAGTTCTCACGTAGGACTAGGAGCTAGCTATGAACTATTTGTGTTTCACTAAGGTTCAGATGTTAAAATAATGATTCCCAAAACTATACAAGAGGTTGAGCCATCTTACAGGGTGATTGGGATATAGTCTTCAAGAACGAAATTAATGTCCTTATTAAAGGAATCCCAATGTGCTGTCCTGAGCTACACACTTCTCCATCATGTGTGGACATGGTGAAAATGTGAATGTCTATGACTGAGCAGCAAATCTTTACTAGGCAATTGACAGACACTTGACCTTTTAATTCTAGACTTTAGGACTATGCGGAATAATTTTCTGTTATTTATGAGCCATTTGGTCTGTAGTATTTTGTTACAGTAGCCAGAACAGACTAAGATAGCCAGACAAAGTATGACAAAAGAAGAGTAGTGGGAGCAGAGGAACCTTTATATACAAAGACACAGAGCAATTACAAACACCAACAGCATCAATGAGCCTGGTTGGTCCACAAGAATCTGATGGAAAATGGAAGTAAAGAGATACACATGAACCAGGTCAACTATTGACCGAGTTGACCATTTGGCAGAGATTGAAGCAAGTCCATAGAATAATTTGCTTTATATTTTTGTAATGTGACCTTCGTGTGGTGGTGCATGGTCAGAGTGCAGCACCTGTGAGGGTAGGAAGAGCAATGGGAAGCTGCAGGGAGTCCTGAAGGGTTGAAAGGGGCTTAGACAAAGTAGACAGCGTGTGCTAGGGCAGGAAATCATTTCTGCCCTAGCACACGCTGTCTACTTTGTTTATAGAGGTCAGATATTCTCTTTCTTCAGTGGGAATTGGTCTCTATTATACTTTTGCAGAACATTTTCTATTAGTCTTGGGAAATTACAGTGTTCTTTTTTTCATAAATCCTTATTTCCATTACCATCATGCAGCTTCCAAGGAGCCCCACATAAGTAATGTACTACAGAGAATATGTAGGTGATACAAGCCTTCCTTACTGCCTGGGTTCCATCCCCCCGTAAGTCCAATTACTACAAGATTCAACATAAAAAGGAGTGAACTGACTCGGATTTCATCTCTTTTCTTCCCACACCTTTTTATGTCCCTTAAAGTTCTTGTATGCATCAGCTTAACATCACTTTACATATATAACTGTAAAGCAGAGGAACTGTATAAATCATTAGCTAGTTCTCAGCCTGCAAGTAATAGGACGTTTACTAAGATGATTTTGCTATTGCAATTTCCTGTGTAATTTATAACAAACTAGATTTTTGTGTTTACATTGCCAATCAGATATCTGCACAATTATTTTTTTTTCATTAACCTTATTTTTTTATTTTTATTTTTCTGAGATATACACATATCTTTTTCATATATATATATATATATATATATATATATATGTGTGTGTGTGTGTGTGTGTGTGTGTGTGTGTGTATGTGTGCATAAAAGATAGGGAAGTAATACAAAATCAATGGAAAATGAAAATATACTTTTTGAAGTTTTTAACACTAGAAGAAAATATCATGTCTTTTAAATAGATTGTAAGTAAAATATACAGTTTAAATCTTAAAACAAAAATTAAGTTTAGCAATATTCAGAAAATTAAATACTAATTAATTAAAAAATTAATGTTTCAAAACTATTGAACTAAGAGAAAGTTTCCATGATAGTAAAGAATTACTAAGAATAAAATGTAAGATAAATAGTGGAAAATGACAAATAAATGACCAGCACTTAAAACAGTTTGGGGATAGAATATCACACATCTTTTAGTAACCTATGTAGTTTTGGCTTTGTCATCATGAAATTCTTAAGCTGTTCTTTGTCATGAAAGTATTTCACTTCTCTATTATACTTGAAAGAGAGTTTTGCAGGGTATATTAGTCTCGGGTGAAATTCGTTTTCTTGTAAGACTTGAAGTACTTTGCTTAATGCTCTTCTTGCTTTGATGGTTTGTGAGGAGAAATCTGACACTGTCCTGATGGATTTTCCGTTAAATGTGATCTGTTTCTTTTCCTTAGCGGCTTTTAGAATATTGTTCCTGTGTTGAATTTCTGGGATCTTGATTAGTGTGTTTTTAATTGGGTTGATATGATTTGGAGTTCCATATGCTTCAGTTACCTGAATAGCAGATAGTTTTCTCGTATTTGGGAAGCTTTCTGCTATTACTTCTATCCATATTCTTTGTATATCATTTGTATTGACTCCTTCCTTCTCATTGATGCCTATTAGTCTCATATTGTTCATCTTTGCATCGTCTTTCAAGTATTGGACTATTTTTTTTTCCTTTCATTTTATTGAAGTACAAATGTCACTCAGACAGTTTCAAGACACCTTAACAATACAGATTCGATAAATTAATACATTGCAAACTGTTTTCATAATGTTTTGGTATTGTACAAGGTGCATACATGATATTATATTTACAGATATTATTTTAGCAGATATCTCTTATCAGTGAATTAAGAGTGTAGCTGCTTA
>PVKA01042102.1:0-17636 GCA_004027165.1 Ctenomys sociabilis
AAAAAAAAAAAAAAAAAAAAAAAAAAAAAAAAAAAAAAAAAAAAAAAAAAAAAAAAAAAAAAAAAAAAAAAAAAAAAAGACAGTGTTAATAGGAAATCACCAGCAGTGTTCATAAGTCTGTGGGTCTTTATTATTACTAAAACAACCCTATAAAGGGTACAAAGACGAAGGTTCATTTTATGCTCACTTATCCAGAAGGGCACAACCTGATCCTGTATGGTTCTTGCTTTACTCTGGCCCTCGCTTTGGCACAGGCAAGTCATGCCTATGTTACAAGTGGGAGCTGTGTTTGTTACTACCCTCCGGTGCCCAGTTTTAAGAGGAAAACTCCCTTAACATGCATAAATAAGCAAAGTAATGGAGGTTACATTTACATGTAGGCTTATAATGCAGAAAAGTATATTGCTTACTTTTTTAACCACCCAAGATTTGTGAATTAATTAGTCAATGAAGCAACTCCCAATTTGAATACTTATAAAAACAGATTCCAATCACAACATAAGACTTCCTCTATTTTCTGTGGCCCTGAGATTTAAAATTTATCTTTGACCCATATTTTTCCTTTATGGAAATTAAGAAGTTAGCAAGAGCCATTTCAGAGTAAGCTACTTATGTCATGTAACAAGCCAGCTTATACTGTCTATATCTAGATAAAATTCCACATTGGACCACAGGCAGCACATAACAAGAAGACAAATACTTGCTTGGTTTATGACGCTTCCACTGCCAGTAATTGTCCACTGTATAGCTGGCTTTGGGAAACCTTCCACATGGCAGATTATTGTTTTAGACAGTCCACTGGGGTCAGTTTTCTTTGTCATTTTGATTTGAGGTTTTCCTAAAATATTACAATTAAACTATGAGAATGAATTAAGGTCATCAAAGAGAGAAGATAAAAAATTTTTAAAGAAAAAATTAAATCCGTGTCTAAGTATTTTACTACCTTCTACAATAAGAGTCAATGACTCTCTTTTTTTTAGTCCTTCAACCTCCTGCAGAGCAGTTTCACAAACATAATTTCCAGCATCCTGATAATGAAGACTAGAAAATGATGGACTTGATCGAAGCCTGATGTTGTCCTGAGGAAATAAAAAGTAAATTACTGCTGAAGGCACATATACAGCATTAAGAATATTACATAACAACTAAGCTGGAAACTATTCTCCTAAATTTAATAATGAAAACACAAACATTCTGTTCTTCAGTTCATATGCTTTTAAAGTAGAATTCTTTCTTTCTTTCTTTTTTTTTTTTTTTTTTTTTTTTTTTTGTAATTTTGGAGTCAAACATGCCAGAACTATATTTCAGATTCCTCTGTTCTGGAACTGATAATTGGGAACATATTCATAAAATTCTGAGACTCTGTTTCCTTTATTTGTGGAGTTACCTTTTTTAGGTATACTGTAGAGAAGACTGAATTACATAAATAATGCAATGTGTTAACATTAAGGACACATTTTAATTTTAGTAGATACAGGATTATCAGACATAGATTTGTGATACCTACTCAATGGTACAAATATCTAAGAATAATTTTATCTGATACCATTATCAACAAAGGAGATTTATTACAGATCTACAGAGATTATAATTAGGATGCTTTTAATAAGAAATCATCTAATAGCTATAAAAGACAAGGCATTTAATTTTAACAACAGTGACTGCTACTGATACATACTTTTTTTTGTACAGTAAATGTGTACCAAGTACAACATGGTATGGGTATTCATACAATTATTTGCTTAGAACTTGTCTAACTTTGTGAACATTAACTGCTACAAATACATAGTGTTAAATATGAAGACTATGGACTGAAACTGTAATTATCTGACTGAACAAGAAGTTGTAACTAAAAGAGTGAAATAAATTGAACTCTAAGTGTAAGAGAGCATGTAATAGGAACTGGGATTGAAAGAGATCAGAAATCAGACAGTAAAACCATATAAAATAATTTATATTTTCGCTAAGGACAAAACAAAATGGCAAATGAATTTATCTACAATTTTTCTAAAGCCATTCTTGCAAGACAGCATTCAAATAGTACATGCTCTGGTACAAATACACTGGCTATAGGAACTAAAGTTGTAAGTGAAGAAACCATAATCACACTCCTTTCCTTTCATGATAACTTCTTCATGTATAATCAAATATTAATCCCGTGTCTTTATTCTAAAACAATAGTAGTGACCAGGCTCCCAAGTCATGGTCATGCTCTTTATTTCAGACAATTACAGGTGAATATCAGCCCTCATTCAGGAAACACTAAAGTTCTGGTATGTTCCATGGTGAAAAAAGGACTTCAAACTTTAAGGATATGTTAATCCAGGAGAACCTGTTAAAAATGTAAGGGTAATTCAATACTACAGATATAAAAAAGTACATGAATACACCACAGGATTTATACTCAAGAAGATCTGACTACCAATCTGTACTCTGATACTTACGAGTTTTCTGCTTCCTTTATAAATAACTAAGGAAAATAATAAATGATCTGCATATGGGCCTGTTATAAGCTTTATATGAGAACAATGTGAGTTAAAACACCATAATTGTTTCATCAGAGAGTATCTGTGCAAACGCATACATGCATGTATGTCTGTCTATATACAATAATGCACTAAATTAAGTTTCAGAACTTAATTTAGTTCTGAAACTTAATTTAGTGACTCTTGTTTTACCCTGGTTTTGTGTGTGTGTGTGTGTGTGTGTGTGTGTGAGAGAGAGAGAGAGAGAGAGAGAGAGAGAGGGAGAGAGAGACAGAGACAGAGACAGATATGACAGAAATAGTCACAGAAAAAGAACGAACGAATGTGTCTATAGATATACATAGCTTAATACAATATAGAATGCAAAAGATCTGTACAAAGAAGTCCAAATAGGATAGTATCAAGAATATTACTCACCTTCATCCAAACCACAGTTGCATTCCTACTAGCAGATGTCGTGCATGACACAGGCAGGGCATCACCGATTTGTTTGGTCACCTCCCCACTTGGCTTCAAGGATAAATCCAAATCTGTGAAGCAAAAAATCTGCTTGAAGTACAATCTTCAAGAAAGTAGGAGTCAAAATACTTGTGACAATGAAAGAAAAGAATCCTTCTGTGTATGAAAATTCAGACCTGATTTATCTGACTAAAATGACTAATTTTCAAGCTGGTTTTGGGATCTGTTGGCAAACAGATATTCAATCTAATTGATTAAACACATATTTGCAGTTAACCTAATTGATGTTTGTAGAGCATAAAAATATTTCGCTGGGCTCTACAGCCTGAAGAAAAAACCCTTTAAATCATTTCTGGAAGATGATGACTAGGTAAATATAAA
The DNA here is from genome assembly GCA_004027165.1 of Ctenomys sociabilis. Classification (NCBI taxonomy): domain Eukaryota; kingdom Metazoa; phylum Chordata; class Mammalia; order Rodentia; family Ctenomyidae; genus Ctenomys; species Ctenomys sociabilis. Next base: position 3,327 of record PVKA01042102.1, read on the forward strand.
GAGTGAGCATAAGTTTGGAAAATCAAGTAGTTTTGGACAGCAGGTGATAAATTGAGAAACCATAAAAAAGTACATGTGTTTCTTCAGAGGGAACTGACAAGTAGTTAGATCTTTTTTGAAATGCTATTTTATTTTTTCATGCTGTTGAAATTTTAAATAAGCTCTATTGTTAGGTCCACTGCCAGCAGACACCATTTTTTAAAAAAGAGCATAAACACACAAACATGTACAGCCTCTCAGATGGATAACTTTTTATAAAAATATTACTTTTAGTATGCTCTATATGAAGAAAATTCAATTCAACTGAACTAACATTTATTGTACAGCAATTATGTTCCAAGTACTGAAGGCAGCTGGATGAGTAATGACTACAGTGCAGTGAGGAAGAGGTAATCTACACTCAATTGGCTATAATCCTTGCCCCAGGAAATAAGCACGTAGGAGCAAACTTGCTAAAGATTAGGAACTTGATAAATATTTGTTCAGAGACCAATTCAGGGCCTTTAATAAATGCAGAAGTACAGGGACTCACAGCAGTGTAGAGAACAGAGCCAGTTCACGTTTTGAATCAGAAGTGACAGCCCTGTATAGGAGGCATTATATGTCTGGGGCTCTCAGGGTTGAAAAAGGCTTTGAAGGATTTTTCTTGGCTAGTTCAGGCTGCCTTAAGGGCGTGTCTGGTGAGGTTTGTGGAGCTGGGGATTGAACCTGCAACTGACTGCATTTGCCCAAGCCATGCTTTGAAAAACTGAGCTATCCAGCAAGCCCCTGAGAAGGGTAGAAATGCTAGCAATGTTTTTGCCACATAAACAAAAGCAAAAAAATGAGACAGCCTGGATGGCAAGTTATCTGGTGCAACTGGTGCTGATTCAGGGAAGGGACATCTCTGTATCTTGTGAGGTTGGGCTGCAGAGGCCCAGATTTGCTATACTGGGACTTAGGACTTTGTTCTACAGAGGAAAGGTTTGTTACTATACTTTATGCCCTTTCCTGGTTTTACATATTATAGCTGAAATTGATTATCTGCAACATTATCTTTAATGTTTGTCTCCGTTTTAGACTGTAAGCCAACACGTGGGCAGCGATCATGACTTCTATAACGCACACTTAGAGCCTGACTTACAACAGCTGCTCAGCAATGAAGGAAGAGGCATGCTTTCTCAGTGCCTCATTAACATTCAAAATGCACCAGCATGCACAAAAGTGGAATTTGCTTACAATATTTCGGTGAAGTCCTGAGATGAAAACATTTTCCATGGTGAGCTCAGAGTTTTTATTAGTTGCTTAGCTAACTTGCCAGCACTAAGATAAAAAAATTTAAAGGACAAAGATGGATGTGAAAATCCTGAGGAAGAACCTGTGTACACGAATTGGAAGGTGAACGGTAGCTGTTTCGTCAGCAACTGGGGCCCTGCAGTGTGAGAACTGTGCTGCCAAGGCTGCGCTGCAGTCTGGGGGCACGTCACTTGCTGCATCTCTACTCATACTCCTTTTATTTATCTATGGAAGGGAAACACAAGTTTGATTTTCAGAAAATAAGCAATCAAGGATAATTGGGAAAATAGGAATTTTATGTTTGTATGTAATGTAGAATAAAATATCAATTGACTTACAATACTTATTTCTGCTTTATGGAGAGAAATATGCCTTAAAAATCAGTAGTATAGTCAACCTGTGAAAACTAGCATGCATTTAAATCTAATTAAATAACCTGAAATTCAATTAGATTATTATAAATGATTTGTTTAATTATTCCCCATCATGACACTGATCAAGGCACTATGGGTGCCACCAAGTCAAAAAGGCCTTGTCACTTTCCTACCCTCCTTGTCTGATCTATGCACAAGAGTTTTCTCCTGTTAGAATCCTGCATGTCCAACTTTTCTTAACATAAGCCCTTCAAATTATCTTAAAGACTTTGCATACTGATGTTCAGCCCAAAAGTTAGAATCAGGATGCCAGAGAGCTATACAGGTAGTTCTATTGACTGGCTATATTCTTCAGCTGTCCTACTTCTTTTACTTTTTCTTCTTTTTTTCCCCCAGAATAGGTCTAGATAAAAGGTCCTACAACTCACCGGTCCTCAGAGAAAAAGTAGCACTAGTACTGCACCAGAGAGGTCACTGCCTTCTTCCTAACTAGCCTCCAGTGCCTGAAACACTCAAATCTGTGCAGCACGTATATGGAGCAAACAGAGAGATGGCTGGCTGCGAACACTTCTTAACAGCCCACTGCTTCTGCAGAGCTCCCCAGGGTGCACTTCTGGGCCATACCATAAAAGCAGCTATCTGGTTCCTTTATTCCCTAGCACACAGCCTCTCTCCCATATATGCCTCCAAGTCTTTATCTTACATATTTTACAAGCATTAGGAATACAATGAAAGATTTAGAAAGATGTGTTCAGGACAATTTTGACTAAAATTTGAATTTTAAAACAAAAAATACACCTCATGTTCAAGTGCTTTAAGTGGGACTTGTCCAGAGGAAATCTTACTCATAGTACCACTGGGTGCAAAAGGATTACCGAAAAGTTCAGACATTACATGCAAACAAGACTGATGCATGCCCCATTTTCATGATGCAAGAGGTACGTCAGGAATACAACTGTTATGAGTTATAAAATGAAGAATGTATCTGTTTTTCATGTATCTTTTTTTTCCTCATGACATACATGCAGGGACAAATAAAACTTATTGAGTACCTAGGGACTAATGCTAGATTAAAACTTCAATAAAGTTCTACTCAAGGTGATTTTTAAGAAGTTCTATTTCCCAAAATTTATTATCCTCCTATAATGAAACAAATTCATGTAACAAAGGCTTTTAGTCTTCTTTTCTTTCTCTTATAAGAGCTGAGTCTGTAAGCTGTAACTTTGCATTGCCTGGGTTTGCATGCTAATATTATTCTGTAATTAAAAAAAATACTTCATATATATCTGCATCTTTCCCGACCAACTATAATCTGTGAATCTCAAGAACATATAATAGAGGGTGGTGGTATATTCCAGTGTTAATGTTTGCCTAGCATGTGTAAGACCCTTGGTTCAAACCCAATACTTTCTTAAATATATATAATGAGGTTCTTTATGGGTGACATGAATGCCACTTATTGATTCAATGGACTGAAGACACTGAGGAAGCAGGCAGCAGCTAAATGCTCACAGGTGCATTTACCAGATCCATGCAAGAGTCCAGTACTGTGGTGTAAGCCGAGAGGATTTTCATGTCCTTTAGGAATTCTACTGAAGCCAAGTTCCTTAATAAATACAGTACATAGCTGTAATTTATTTGGAAAGATAGTCACACTTTACTAATCGAGGCCTTGCAGTGAGGCTGGTAATGAAGAAAGTGACTCACAGTGAACTGTGACGGCTGTTGAAGCAATCATGCTTTTTTTGTCTACCAGGGAGCATTTGTATTCTCCTGTTGCATTGCGCCTCACATCTGTCAGTATGTAAGTATTTGAGCTTCTGATTCCTTCAGGCTGTCCCTTTTGACAGAAGCAAAATGTCAAATGATTAAACTTGGTTGCTACAATGAGAACAGTTATATTTCTTGATGAAGATGGCATTTTCTCAGATCAAGAACAAAAATGAATGTGATTCTTTAGACAACAATGTACAGTTTTGTACAAAATACTACCAACGTATGATTCCCGGAGGAAAACATTTAATACTTTGATTATAAAGATTCTTGAAGAATTTATACTTTATTAATAAAAAGTATTTCACTGAAAACATAATATGTTTTAGTTTTAAAAGATTTTTTAAGAAGTCCAACATCTCATTTTTATAATTACAACTTATCTAGTTTAACAAAATGGATGGAAAGGAAAGAGAAGAAAGGAAAGAGTATAAGAAGTGAAGGAAGGACAGAAAAAAGAAAAATAATTATTTTTTCTCTATTCAGGAGAAAAAGGAAAGATAAAGAAAGAAAGCAAATCAAGATGAGGCAAAACATAAGTGTAGTAAGAGTACATGTTAACAACAATATAATCAACAGATATTGTTGATAAAGCAGAGATGTAAATTCGGTTTTGTCATCCTTGATAACCAAAACTGAAACCTAGTTAGCTTTACAATTTCTATTTGCAAGTGAGACAAAAATTGCTTGTCAATTTAATAGGTGAAACCCCATTTTATGTCAACATGAATGTTTACAAGAAATCATTTATACCATTGAGAAATGCAGTGAATGATGTTTTTAAATGCTGCTAGCAGCAATGTAGGGGATAAATGCCTCCGCACATCCCCACGGAGACACAGCGCTAAGCAGCACACGGCTTCCCTCCATGTGAATGTGACAGCAAACACAAAGCTCTGGCACAGCAGAGTATCCTCAGAGAGAGCTCTCTCCTACTCAAGCTTCATGCTACTTTGACATCCTAGAGGAATTTTCCAATGAGCCCTGTACACATCATTTCTTTCAGCTTTGACATGGACAAAAGTTGAAGAAATCAGACTTTCTTATTGCACATGATAAGAAAGGGCCTACCCATAGCATTACCCTGACAAGCAGATTTTTATAGCTTATGTGGTGGGTTTTTGCAATTATGGTTTCCTGCTTTTTTTCTTTGTATCTAAAATCTCCCAATATTGAGAAAAATACAGCACCTGGCAGGTGCTGCACAAACAGAAGACATTACTAGGTGGCAGTCTGAGTTCCAAGGAGAGCATTCCCAAGATACCAAGCGCAGGCAGCTCTGCATGCCAGACGGGGCCCAACAGCAGGGCACACTGCGGTGTCCAGCTTACGCAGTTCAAGCACTTACTGGTAAGTAAAACAAAAATTCCTCAGGAGGAGGGTTACCATTCCCCAAGCATTTAAGAGTGATGTTGTCCCCTTCTTTGATGGCATTTTTTGGTGGTAACACTTGTATTGCCACTTGCTCTGTAGGATCTGCAAGTCACAGACACAAGTTAACATTTTTGTCAAGGAACAAATTACTGTGCATACAATATGAATGACTAAATTAGACACAATTTTCTCAAGAAGCTAGTAATGGTAATTACTTAAGTGTATCTTTTTATAGAATGATTGAAGTTAATAGCCACTTGCTATACCAAGTACTAATCTTAGTTAGAGTAAACTATAGAGACCCTGTTATACAAAAATCAATTTCTTCTTACAAAAATGTCTTGAACTAAGGTAGGAATAACTGTAATTATTTTATGTGTAAAAGACCAGTAGGAATAATCAACTTACCATATGACTTCATTACATGGACTATGTTGTGTGAATCTTATAGTTTGGAAAGACTGAAATCAGCTAGCAAATTTCCTGAAGTTATTATGTACTGCCTCACTCAATCACATAATAACACCTTAGATTGAATAAAAGGAGGAAAAATGAGCTAAACACCACCACCCAGGATTCTGCTCTGCAGGCAAGTAGATCTGCTTACAAAACAATGAGTCCTATAAACTGAGAAAGACTCTTAAAATAATCAACAGGGCTGTAAATGTACTGTAATTCTGTTCTGTTCATTGGAGCCAAGATGTAACTTGCAGTCCATGTTGGTAATTTTGCAGAGAAAATAGGGCAAAAGAGTATTCTTTGGTACAGGCTACTGCTCAACAATAGAATGCTAAGTAAATTCAAGGCTAGATACAGTGTGGTCATATCTAGCAAACAGGAAATAAAAGGAGGCACTGGTGGCAATAATGATTCACTTCTCACTTATCCTTTTTTTTTTTTTGTGCAGGGTCTCACTAAGCAGTTCAGGGTGGGGCCAATGCAGCATGAGGTGCCCAGGATTGAACCCTGGCCCCTGAGCTTACCTGAGCAAGTTCTTGAGTCTGCTGAGCTATGCCACCAGCCCTCTCACTTATCCACTTGTTAGATAGGTGAATAATGCAATGAACAATAAACTTCAAATTCATAATCTAAGACTTCAAGGAACCTTTCACACAAAATTAATAAGTACTCAGACGTGTCTATATTTTCAAACTGGTATCATTAAAGACCACTTTTATTATTAGTTGGTGTTACGGTTTGTGGCTAGATGTTTCCCCAAACTTCAGCTGGTCATAGTGGGTGCTTTTCAGAGGGGACTGCATCTAGATGTGTGACACTGGGCTTAAGGATGTGTGATTAGTTAAATTAGTCTTCTGATTGGTACAGCATAGTTCTGGGAATAGATAACAGAAGGTCCACCCTAGGTGTGGGTCTACCTGCTCTGAGTGGGGGATAACAAGGACATGGTAGAAGGAACAGAAGAGCTGCTGAGGTGGCTTGTTGCTTGTCACTTGCTGCTTTGCTGCTCACTGCTTGCTGCCTCCTGCTTTGCTGTGTTCTGCCTGTCATGAACAATTTCTCCTCTGCAATACCTCTCTGCCATGTCATGTTTCATTGGAGCCAGTCAACTATGAACTGAAACCTCTACAAACTGTGAGCCAAATAAATCTTTCCTCCTTTAACTTTGGGTGTCAAGTATTTTATCTTAACAATGAGAAAAGTAAGACAGCTAGGACAGGAAAGTAAAACAAATGAGTTGAGGCATGGGAAACTTCTGACTGTGTCTTGCAATCATCATGCATTTACCTTTCTGTGTCTTGCAATTGTGCATTGACCTTTCTACAATTGAGCTGTACAGGAAAACTCAGAGGGGTTATTTATTTTTTTTTTTTCATTTATGTATTAGGTATAGGGTCTCAGTATGGAGCTTGGGCTCCTAGTGATCCTCCTGTTTTCACCCTCCCCAGCACTGAGATTACAGGCATGTGCCACAATGCCCAGACTTGGTCTCTGGCTCAGCATGCCCTAGGGATGGTGCCAACACAGCATGTGGGACCTGAGATTGAATTCTGGTCCCCGTGCTTCTCAAAGCAGGTACTTAGTCTGCTAAGCTATCTCACTAGTCCTCAGAGGGGGTGCTCTAGATTGTTCATCATTTTTCCATTTCCAAATAGTTGCCTACAATATGCTCTAGGTAAACAGTGATTACTTTAACAAAGTTCTTTTTTGTTTGTTTTCTTGGATCTGTCCAAGATAACTAGAAGTTCCCATGAAGTGGGAAAGTGAGTACAAGTTTTGTTATTTTGTTTTTTAATGACATTCAAGTGACCTCCATTTCTGTGTCTCTTTTACTCTTTCACTTGGCCTGCCTCTGGCCAGTGCCAAGATTTAGCCAGTTCTGTAACTGCAGCACACCTCTGATCAAGGATGACACAGAAGAATCAAGGATAACAACATGCTCAACTTGCCAAATGGCCCTTCTTTCCATTCTTCTTTCAACAGGTTCTGTTCTGTAATATTTGCTGCAATATATTTTAATTTTTACAGGATGGCCACTCCTGTCGGCCATTCCTGGATGGACACTAACAAGCCTAAAACAAAATTATGATCTCTTGTTCTCCCTTTGCCCCCTGACACTCAATCTTTCTTTGTCCATTAGTAGTCATCATTCTTTCCATTACTGTGGCTTTCTCCCCCGCCCTCCTCACCCACTCAATCACTAAATCTCAGTGACTAATATTTCATGATACCATCTGCATCAGATTCTCCCCTTCTATTTCCACTAACACTTCTTTAGTCTATGCCATAATTAACCTACACCTGAATCACTGGCATCAAATTTAATTTTGTCCCTCACCTTGAGTTTTTCTCCTTTTCTTAGTAACTATTTGCTCTGAATCAGTTTCTGAAGTAGCACTCTGAATATTCAAAATTCTTTGTAGAAAATATTAATTCACCTAGTAGCTAGTTTCATTTGAATCTAGCTACGATAAGACCTGTATCTTACTTTTCTACATAAACTCATATACATAATAACAAAGAGTATGCTAAAATTTCTTCCTTTCATTTATCGATTCATTTGTTCAGTATCCTGCATAAGAACTAAATGCTGGAGCTATCAAGACTAAAAATACCTATTGTTATCTCAATGAACTTTCATTCTACTTATAAGAATGCTAAATTAACAATTAATAGTTTGACATCACTAAAACTGACTTTGATGTAAGCATCAGAATCCCAGTAGATGTATGAGACTAGGAAGTGTCCAGGAGGTTGAGCTGGTTATTCAAGAACAAGTAGGTATTTGGTAAAAGATGAGGACAAGTTAATGACTGCATACTGATAGGCATAGAAGGAGCAGTCTACCCAAGGATTCTAGGAGACAGAATAGACCACATGGGCAGAGCGCAGTGAGAGAAGCTGAGGCAGTGCAGGCTTATAGCCACAAAAGACTCAAGACATACTGCAAGTGAGAGTGTGAAGATTAATCTGAGAGCTCTGGAGAGCCATTAAAGAATTTTAATCACAGAGTAACACTCTTGCACTTGTATTTTAAAAAGATATTTCTAGCAGCACCTCAGAGGGCAGTTTGTCTGGGCTGGGCAGGCAGGAAGAACACTATCTTGAAAATTATGGCAGAAACAGAAGCAATGAAGAATGGTGGCATAAATTTAGGCACTGCCCAAAGGAAGAAATCAGGTAAAACATACACTGAAAAGCTCACATCTGTACAACTTTATCTTCATTATTGGTTGATTAGGGTAAAGAAGGATTGCACTAGTACATCTTTCTTAAATTAATCCAAGTTCATTTGCTTTCATTTAGTTTTCTTCTCTCAAGTCTCCTTAGGACAGTGACTCTCTACTCAGGTGCATCTGAACTATCAGGAAATGTGTTATAATTCAAAGTGTCAAGTATCTTCTCATACCCACTGGATCAGAAACCTGAGAGCATGGTCCAAAGTTCATGTTCTAACAAGAACTTCAGTTTTTCTGATAGACAGAAAGAGTCTGAAGTCACTGTCTTCAGATACCTGAGCTTTCTGGACTCTGCACTGAGTTCCAGTGACATTTACCACTTACAACTTTGCATGAACAAGTTCTTTCTGATGTACCAAAGCTGTTGTCTTTCTCTATCATATTGGTAAAGTCTTTGAATGTCAAGAACTCATCCTAAACCCTTCCATTTCTTCACCATGAAGCCTAGCACTACATACATTGTCTTCTCATAAGACACTCCAAATGCAGCCTCTGCAAAATCCATGATAGATTTTCAACAGTGGTTGTTACATTGCACATTTCTATCTTCAATATAGTTGCTAAGATTACAGCTATATAAATATAAAACTGGTCAAAGTAAAACTTTTAAGTATTAATTGCTGCCTTCAAAAAACTGAAAAATCAGTAGCACAATCATGTCAGCTATCCTGTGTATACATGAAAATAATTTCCTTTTTATCACTTTCTTTTCTGCTCACCTAGCTCTTCATGCCTTGATCCACATATGTTCTTGTTTTTCTTAAAGCCAATTCCTAGGTCTCCTTCCTTCTGCTTGCTGTTCTCTGCTATTCTGTACCTCTATGCTTATACCCAGTTGGTTTACACATATAGAAGTAGAGGAGAAGAGCTCAGAGGTTCCAAACACAAAGCAGTAAGAAAAAAATGCTGATTACTCTGACTTGGTTCACTTATATTGTAAATATATATTTAAATAACATATTAAGACTCCATGAATATAATTATACCACATTAATTAAAAAATTAAAAGTTTAGGAACATGAAATATAAACTACATATTCTGAACATTACAACCTGTGTACATGTATTGAATTATCATAGGGTACCTCATAAATCTGTGTAAAAAAAGGAATTAAAAGTAAATTTAAAAGTAATTCTGCCTTTCCTTATAGAAACAAAAATTTGATCTTAGATAAGCTATGCATGATGCAATATTATAATTTCTGCTTTTTAATCATATTGAAATTTATTTACCTAGTTTAAGACAAAATAATCTTTTAGAGTTAAGAGTTAGTTTTGAATTTCAGTTTTGTTCTGATATAAGACTGGGTCTCATGGGAGGCCAGGGAGATAGCTTAGTGGCATAAACACCTGCCTGGCAAGCATGAGTTTAATCCCTGGTACCTCAAAGAAAAAAAAAAGAAAGAAAGGTGATGACCTTGGAATGAGACATTGAAGGGCTGGCCAAATAGCTCAGCAGATTAAAGCGCATGCAAGTAGGCACAGGTGCCAGGGTTTGACCCCTGGGCCTGCCTGTTGGTCCCGCCCCTGAGGTGCAATGAGATAGCAACTGAGACGGGGTGTGGTGGCACATGCCTGTAATCCCAGCAATTGGGAGGCTATAAACAGGAGAATCACTATGAGTCTGATCTAGTAATGACACCCTGAACACCCTGTAGTCCCCTCACTAAAAAAATACTAAATAAATAAATAAATAAAGACTGGGCCTCAGGGAACCCAAACAGACATACACACGAGGGAAAACTCCTCCAAGACTCGGGTGGTATTGCTGTACTTACTGATGAATAAACACAGAAGTACTAGATCACTTTTAAAAAGATGACAATACTACAATGAAGTTTTACTCATTGTAAGTAATAATAATCCTAATAATATAATCATGAAGTCCTTTATTCTATTTTCTTGAAAAATCTCCAGGTCTAGGTGTACATAGTGATACTGGCTATACAGTAATAATAGCAATGCATTCAATGCGTGATGCTATGTGCTATTTTACACTTCTGCATTTAGTTAATCTCTATAACAGTATGAGTTAGGTACTATATTTTTCCATTTCAAGACAAGAAAACTGAAATTTAGAGCACTAAACAACTTTTATGAAAGCACAATAATTGATAGTGTCGACACTGGAATACCAGCATTTTTGTTCCTAGTCATGTGGTTTGAAAGAGCACAGCAGTAGAAGGAAAGGCTGCATTGCATCCCACAGTGAGTCGGGGTCCTCTTCTCTTCATTGCTTGGCGCTGACACTGTGGTGACTGCACTGCAATCTTTACTGTGTTATCTATATGGCTATTTATATGACTCAGATTAAATTAAAAAAAAAGAACTAGTGATTCTATGTTTCAAATTTATGACTTAAATGACCAAAATAGTTTAAGATACAATATCCTATCTAAATTAGACAACTCATTATTAAAATAAATTTCATCAAAATTCTAGAATAATTTTATACTGAGAAAGTCATCTATAAGATTATATTTATCATTCATTCAGAAAATAGTCAGAAGGCATTGTGAGTCTCTACAAAAATTCAAGAGAGTGCTCAGGCTGAGGACTATGAGGAGTAACTGTCCAAGTTACCAATTGTGTTTTAAGGAACTTAGCATGTAACAGAATACAGAAGAGGTGCTGCTCATAAATAATATAGTAAAAAATGAAAGCTATCATGAATAAAAAATTATTCTGTAGGGCTCCAAGAAGAAAAGTTTGTTTGGATATGTGGGTATGAGGAGAATGCTGGAAGCAAAATTTGAAAACTAAGTGGACTAGGACTTCAACGACTGATAGTATTGTAATGCTATTTTTATTTTTATTTTATTTGTAATGTTATTTTTAATACACTAAAATTACATAATTCTAATAGTTACTTACAGTAAATATCAAAAACTGCTTGTTCCGAATGAAGTGTTTTCTGGCCAGATGGTCCATAATATGTCACAGAGCATGTAAATGGCATTTGAATATCAGCCTTGGTTGTCTTATATTCCAAGGATGAAGTCATGGTGTATAACTGCGTAACTGGATCCATTTCCTTTTTAAAATTTATGACCACCACTAAAGAAAAAAAATGTAATGGTAAAACTGTTCTATGGAAAAGCACAATTCTTAACTGAGCATTTTAACAGCTTTCAGAAGTGGTTTTGTCCACATAATTGTATTTAACAGGAAAAAATTGACATGCAGTAGAGTATCTTTTTAAAATCATGAATCAGAGACCACAGAAATAGATTCATGAATGCTCTCTCCCACTCACTTTCATTAACTTCTAGAACATACCATATACAGATAATTTTTTCTGCTCTTAATTCTTCTGCACAAGAGCTAAAGTAGTGTATTTATTAATCACTTTATGACTCTGGATATTTAAAGCAATAAAGCATAGAATAATTAATAAAAAGGGTACCACATATTTTGCTCCTGGATATCTAGAGAATCTTTACAGAAGAGGAAGCCACAGCAGGACCTGTGCACCTACTGCCCACCCAGCTCACCTCCGTCAAGGGGCTGCAGCAGCCTTCCACTCCGGTACCACGTGACGTTGCCAACTGGGTAGCTGTCTTTTGAAATGCAGTCACCCAACTGCAAAACAAAGAGGAAATAATATTTTCCTGTTTCACTCTGGCTGTCAATTCAGAAGACCGAGAATACTTAGGAAATTCAGTGTTCTGACTCATTTATTCTCTTAAGACTGACAAAAAATGGGATATATCTTCTCTTGGATACAAACAACATAAAAATATAGTTTTGCTCACTTTTACATGTACAGTAGAACAATGCCATTAACAAAAACCACATTCACTTAAAGGCAATACTAAATTTGTAACATTAACCAGAGAATGCACTCTAACTACATTAACACTGACTTTCACTGTGGTTCACACATCTTCATATGTGAGACTCATTTAGTGGAAAAATAGGCCTGCCCTCCCAGTGTCACTCTACAGCATAAATAATTTGGACTATATATACTTACTATGCTCAGTAAGTTCCACCTCTTTCTTCACTTCTGTTTAATATTGCATGTTTAGCCAATAATATTATTCAGTAAAATGTAATCTGCAATTAATTTTGCTCACCAACACATTAAGGAAAATTTATCTATTTTGATTGGTGAAAGTTAGGTAATTGATATGCTCAGTGATAGACTTCCAACCTGTCCCCTCTCCCCATCAATACAACTTCCCTTCATACCTTTGCTAATGTGATTGTTCAAAGATGATCTTCCTAGATTTTTACTTCAAATTTGCAAGATTTGTTAGTAGAACAAAGTACAAACTCCCCATGTGTCATATAAGGCTTTATGATCCAGCCTCTTTACCTCTCCGGATGTGTGTCTTGTGGCACTCCCTTGCCATCTTAGCACCCAAAGATATGCCATTTGCTTTCATATCTCATTTTAACAGTATTGTGGGAGAGCCCTTTCTAACATTTTTCCAAAGACAAACTCATTTTTAATAGACTTTAATAAACAAATAAGAAAGACTTCTCCTTTCAGAAATGACCACAGCTTCATTCCTGTTCCATGGTCACAAGGGACACAGTGTCCCCTGGTGACTTCTGGATACTAACTGGCAGCTGCAACACTGTCACCTCTACAAGAACCAAGTCCATTTTATTTGTTCTGGTATCTGCCGTGGGAAAAGGCATTTAACTTGAGGCTAGCTAACAGTGGTCAACTGAAACAAGTTCTCACCTTTTTTAGCTGTTCTGTTTCGAGATACGGTGCTTTGCTTACAATTTCAGGTTTAGATGGTTGCTCTAAAGTCAAGTAGAAAAAGGTTTTATGTATACATGGAAGAAAACAAAGGATGTCAGTGATTTGGTTTGCACAAAAATATTCATATACTCAAATCTGAAGAATGCATATCAGAAGAATAAATTTTCTTATATAAAACAGGTTTAAAAAATTGAGTAGGTCTCACCCATCCAAATATTTGCGTTATTATCTTTCATATGGCTTTAAATATTTATGAGTTGTTTGAATAAAATATCCTTAATGCTTTCTGAATGTTTTTATAGGCAAAAAAGTATGGAATTAAGAGTGGAAAAGAAGCTAATATGTCAATAGGAAAGTGGGCAGTTCTCCTTTTGATAACTTCTAATTCCTTGGGAAAAGATGTTAATGTCCTCCTCAATTTGTATTTATTTTTCTCTTTGAAAAAACCATAGTAATAGCTGCATTTCCTGCAGTTACTTTATTGCTAGGCTTTTGTTTCAAGCCCTTGATATTAGCTACATATTTTGTATGTAATTTTCTCTTATATTAGATTTTAACAATCGATGGATATTAGTTGGAGGACTATAAAAGAGGACACACACTATTTTAGCAAAATTACATATTGATTCCAAAGTGTTCTTTTTTTTTTTTTTAAAAAAAAAACGTTATATGGATTACATCTTAATACAATTCAGATTGTATTAAGATTTATAAAATTTTAAAAATTTAGTCAACAGTACTAATTTTAAAATACGCTAAATTTTGCTTCTGAACATGCATTGGTAAATTCTCTAAAAAATCACTCAACCTTTTATCACATAGTATAACCATGCTCTGGCTTGTTTTCTCCTTTGTTGACCCAACTATTAAATTAGCTAGGAGTTATATTATTATGCTAGGACCACCTGATAATAGAGTTTTTATGGGGAGGGAGATAAAGAGGGAGATACTGAAAGATGAAGGTGTTTGGAGAGAGACTAGAAGGGAGGGAAGGACCTGGGGTACGGGGAAGGAGGGAGGTAGGGAGAGGGAGAGGGAGAGGGAGAGGGAGAGGGAGGGGAGGGGGAGGGGAAGAAAGAGGGATGGAGGGAGGGAC
>PVKA01042103.1:0-17630 GCA_004027165.1 Ctenomys sociabilis
GGGAGTGAGACTACACTCTGAGGTGGAGGCCCTAAAGCTCAGACTCAGTTTCCCAGGTGGTCCATTAGGACTGAAGGACACTTGGCCTGCCTCCTTCTTCTGGCCAGACTGTTTTCTCTACCTGCCATCTCCATGAAGAAGCCCTGAATAAACATGAGTAGAGAAAAAAAAAATCCAGTCTATTGCTGGACATTGGCACAGGTCTCTTGTCCTTTTCCTACCCTGACCTTCCTTTCAGTCATTGTACCTCAACAAAAACAGACGTTAGAAGACATCTCGCTTTAGCTGTAACTGAGATACTGTGATATATATATTCAGGTTGCTTACTAAACAAGATGATGCTGAGACTGATTTTTTTAAAATGTAAACTATATTGTTTTTTATAAATTTCACTAATTAATACACATAACCAAGGACAGATAAAATCTTGTCAGCGTAAAAAGTTCTAAAGACACTGGCTACACAATGTCCAACAGTTATGGGCCTATAAATAGAGCCAGGTCTTGTGTTGGTATTTGTGACATAAGGGTCAGAGTGACAGTGTTAAAAGGAGAACTCTTTCAGCAGTGCTCCTTGCTTATAATGGGGGCCAAATGCCAAACACTATATGGAACAATGGTTTAATCTGAATGCTGTGTATTTCATAAGTGCACTAAGTTACCCTGTTTGATATCTGGTATAGTTCCCTATCAGTCTAATCCTGTTGGTAAATCCACTACAGGTGAAGTTGCCCTCACATTTCTTGAGCAGGGCTGCCTGCAGGAGGCCTTAAAACCAAAAAGTTGTATCTTGCTCAATGGGTCCCATGTGTTTGACACAGGCTGCAGAAATTAGAAGGGTTTGTAGGAACAAATTGGTCTCAGTTGAGATGTTTCATAGTAGAAATTATATGGAATTGTAATTTCATATAATTCTCAAAAAACGAGAATAGTGATACTAGCAGCTTACAGGAATGAAGGCTAGTTGGAAAACAGGGAAAAAGTTTTGCTTTCCTGGATCCAGACAGAGAGAAGGGACATTTCAAGTGAAAAAAATATTCCAATATTCTAGAGAAAGAAAAAAGAAAGTGTGCATGATGGAGTCATGACAAGTTTCAAATTGAGGTGTTCATATGTCTTCCTCTCTCAGCCTATAAGAACCCATGTCACTTGCAATACAAGGAGAAAGCCTGTTAAAATTTTAATAGATGCTCATGTATATGTGTCAGTAGTTACCTAACCAGTGGCCTCACTTGCAAACTGGAAAGTATTCTATTTTCCCTAGGCCCTGTAATTCATTTACCCACACTAATAATAAAATAGGGCAGTATATTTGAGACAATACAAAATGACGATAGAACATAAAGAGATTAAGCCTTACATTTAGGAGATCTGTTTTTATAATAACAACCTTTAAAAAGCTATTACCTCTGCATCCTTCTGCTAATATCTCAATAGCTGTTAAAAATATAAGTCATCAAATCATTAGTTGTTGAAAAACATTTTGACTATATTATTATCCTTCTGATATTATTATTCAGCCCATGCACGTTTAATTGTTTCTTTGTCTTTGTATTTAAAGTTATTCTGCCTACCTAAGACAAAAATGACTGGTGTCTTTTGATGGCCTTTAGATAGACCCTCTGGAGAGAATCTGTCTGCGAGTTCACAATTGTGACCTCTTTCAGCCTGAACAAGCCAGAGCAGTCAATGTCCATGGTTCCCTCATGGCAGTTTGAGTTCATTATTCAGAGACACCTGAATGTTTTAGGCAGCTGAATTAGATAGAGACACTCTAGGCAGTCAGACAGGGCTAGGACGTCGAGAAAACAATATGGAAAACAAGATGACTTTACAACTTGGAAGAGACAGACCCTCCCATATGGGCCACAGCTCAAGACAAAAGAGGACACAAACACAGCTATATACTTCCATAGGGATGGGCATCAGGTGTTAGTTTATTTATTTATTGTTATTTTACATAAGGGTCTACAGGATGTTCAGGGTCTCATTACTAGATCAGACTCATAGTGATCCGCCTGTTTACAGCCTCCCAAAAGCTGGGATTCCAGGCCTGTGCCACCATGCCCAGTCTCAATTCCTGACTCAGCAGGCCCCAGGGTTGGGACTGGCACTGCAGGCCTGGGGATCAAACCCCTGGTCCTTAGACCTGCTTTCAGGCACTTGAATCCAGTAAGCTATTTGATTGGCCCAGGGATTGATATTCAAAATAGGTATCAATCACTTTGAAAGCTCCCAAATGAGTCATTAACCCAAACCTCAACAGTCCCATATTCATGCCTGCTTGCTATGTAACGCACTCCCCCGTTTGGTGCTGGATTTAACCAATTCAATTTGAGCAATGATTCTTAGAATCTCATTGGTTGATCATAGCCTTTTACTATCTCATGCCCACAAAAGTTTGTTCCCATGTCCTCCACCACCTTAGACCTGCCTCACACTTTGTTTAACTCTATAAAAGTCCCTGGAACATACAGCTTCCTGGAGAACACTTGCTTAGGGTCCTCTCCTCTCAGACAAGAGCTTTCTTTTCTCCAAATGAACATATTCTTCTAAGAAAACACCAAAGGTACTATTTTAAATGGGGGTTTCAATTAAGGTCAGGGAGGAGAAAGGACAGCAAGGGGTAATCAGCAAAGGAGTTGAAAGGAATTATCAGTGAGGTCCAGGATATGTCAGTATTGTGTGGTAGTTTGAAGCCAAAAGAAAAAAAAAAGTTTTCATGAGGAAAAGTCATCAGCTATGCAAAAACTTTTGTTGACTGAAAAAAATATATAAATGACCATTGAATTTAGTAGCCTTTTAAAAAACAAATTGCTTGGAATTATTGGGATAGGTTAAGTGAGAATAAGAAATGAAACTTTGGGAATAGCAAGCATGTGTTTTAATTTGAAGATCTTTACTCTGAAGAGAAACATGGAAACAGAACAAAATCTAAAAGCTGAAGTGAGATCAGGAGAGCTTCATTTAATAAGCATGCTTATGTATTGAATGAGATGATTTAGTAAGAAGAAAAAGAAAGTTTTTAGAAATTGAATCTAATGATTTCTAAAGAGTTCTATACATTTTACTTTTAATTTTTTAGATTGTAGAATTTCTCAGCCTTGATCAGTTAAGACAAATTTACAGATCCCTAGAGAAGAGGGTAGTCAAAAATGATAGGGTAGGATATTAAAAGATTATGCAGTGCTGGCCCTGCCCGGGGGTGGGGGGACTGAGACAGCATTTGAGACTGGGAGTGATGACACAGGCAGGCAATCTCAGCTCTTTGGAGGCTGTAAACAGGCGGATCACTACTAGTCTGATCTAGTAGTGAGACACTGAACACCTTATAGAGCCTTCCCTAAAATTAAAAACAAAACAAAAAAAAGCTTGTGCAGTGATCACTCTGGCCTTATTTCAGAGCTGTAAATCATTTCCTAGAATAACTGTATTGATGAGACTTAGTGTATACAACAGGGTCTGGTAATGCTGAGGACAAAGATTTCAGTCACTGTGATTTGGACAGTGATAAGAATATTGGTGTGTAGCAGTTGATGCTGCTCTGTGTGGGTATATTATCTTGTCAATCAAAGAAAGATAGATTATTAGATAGGAAATGATAGGAAAATTTAGTTATTCCTAAAATACTGCTCAGTTTTAAGCAATGTTCATAACAGTAAAATACAAGCAATGTAAGTGCTTTTTACAATATTAAAAGAACGATAAAGAATGATACTGAGTTGGGGTAGGAAAAAAGTTACATCCTGATATTTGATAATAGGGAGACAAGGGTAATATATAAATTTGATAAGCCATGTAATAACTATGAAATATGATCTAGAAACGGAGAAGTACATATCAGAATAATCACAGCAAAATTGTGTGGTTTCTTGGCAGTGTCATCAGCAGGCAGGGACCAGGTGAGGAGACAGCTTTCTATGATGGGGCTTATTGCACACTGTACCTTTTAGGTTACATTTAAACTAAGTAAACAGAATGAGCATATGATAGAAAATAATGGGCAAAGTCCTTGATGTGCTATTTGTTGAAAAATACATTTTCCCCATATCTTATAAGTCAATAGAGGTAATGAACTAAAAACTAATACTCTCCTTCATAAAGAGTGTTCAGTGTTAAATTGTATAATTGGTTTAAAATACATAGGGAAATTGCTTAAAATAGCCGAGAATGATAATGAGATAATAGAAAAATAAGTTCAAGTCCAAGATGGGCAACTTAGAAATTTAAGAAAAGGAAGGAGAAGAAGTGGAAGGGGAAGGGGAAGCCGAAGGGGAAGAACATCAAGTACAAGAAGAAAGAAAGAAAAAAGAAAAAGTCTGTAATATATCTTAATGTAAATCGTTGGTGTAAATTCCCAGGACCACAAAATAATGGCAATCGTTGCTAACAGAATATTTAAGTCTATTATTATTGGAAAGAGCTTTTGAGGACAGCAGATCCAAATGTATTACTCTTTGTTTTTGTTTTGTTTTGTTTGCACAAAACAACAATTTTGCAATCATGATTGTCGCACTGTTGGATTCTGAGTGCTAAAAGTTCATTTAGGATTCCTTTGTATAAATATTTATGTGAAATTTCTTTAGTACAATTTTTGTGATCATTTCAGACTAAAGTTTCATGTGATTTATGAAATCAATTTGTGAATTGCTTTTCTTTTCTGATTCACATTAAGGAGTTAAAAACTTCCGTAAATACAATTTTGTAATACCTTTCATAGGACCAAGATATGGTATTGAGGATATTGGTTCTGATTTCCATTTTCTTTCATCCTCAGGGAATGAGATGACATTCAGAAGTAGTCTCACAAAGACACAGTGACACCTTTATAGGATACCGCATATTACTAGGACTAGTGCAGAAACTAGACACATATTGGAGTCATTTCAGAATTCCAGTCCTATCATGTGGTGTAACTTTAATCCTGGATAGAAGGAAGGAGGAAATACAAGAGAATAAATCCCTATTGTATAAATACTCATCCCTCTGACTTTCCCAGTGAATTTCCTATTTCAGCTAGCAAATCATTATACCAGGGTATTATTATAATACCAGGTATTATTATAATGCCAGAATATTTATTAATATAAATAACTTTCATAGAATTGTTTATGTTAAAATATGAAAATACTAGTGCCTTTAAAATATTAAACATTTTTGAAAGTTTTAAAAATGTCCAGCTCCAGTTAAATTTAGTTCAGAATATATGTGGTACAGAATGAAGAGGTAAAAGGAAGAAGGAAAACAACAGATTGAATAGCAAATTTTGATTATAGTATTACAAAACATTATATGTCACTATATATTTTAAATTTGATATAAGTACTTTAAAGATTTATTCTTAATATCTAGGTACATTGAACAGTAGTAAAAGCACTCAGATTCACTATAAACAAGGAAAGTCTTAACTTTCATTTACTTGTGTTACTATATCTTACAAAGATTTCATCCTAACACAGATCATTTAACATAACAAGTTGGCTAGCATACACTGCATGCAATGGAGGAAAAGGCATGTATGAGTGAAAAATCTTTAAATAACTATGTGCAAAGAGGCTTTCATATGTAGGAAGGTTTTTCACCATTTCTCTTCTCTACTTTATTTTTATCTTCATTTTGAAGTCTAAGCAGGAACAAATGATGTGCAAAAACTATGGAACAATTAACTCCAGATGATATCTAATTAACATTTATTTGAAATTTCTGGACAAAATGTTCTAGTTTTATTAAATTGAAAATTTTAATCTATAAGGTATATGTATAGCAATCATAAATAGCTTATCAGACATAGCATAAATTTGGTCAATAATATAATAAAGTGCTAAAATTATGTTGCTCAGTCTTTCTACTGTTTTTGATACAAAATGGTGTTTACATAAATTGATACTATGATGTTCTAAAATACATTCAGTAGGAATCTTTTATTAAAGTGGAAATATGCATAGAAAAAATTAAATTAAATTAAAAAGTGCTAGCCAAATAGCTCAGTGGATTAAAGCACCTGCAAGAAGGCGCAGGAGCTGGAAGTCTATGTCCAAGACTGCTGTGCCGGCCTCACCCCAACAATGTGTTGTGGTGGCAATTGAGACTAGGCATGTGGTGCGCACCTGTAATCCCAGCACTTGGGAGACTGTAAACAGGAGAATCACTATAAGTCTGATCTAGTAGTGAAATCATGAACACCCTGTAGACCCTTCCCTAAAACAGGGAAAAAATAAATAAATGAAGTATGCAAATAATTATGACAATTTAAAAAAGAAAATCAGTTTCTGCCTACTTGAACATAAATCTGTTTCAACTCTGTAAATTAATATAAGCACAAGGGGAGATAAGAATGGAATAAGGTTCTCACTGTACAGCCAGTCACACCTGTTACTTGCAACACAGATAATTTATTATTATTTTCTTTCTTTTTAAAATGCATTCAGTACAGGGATGAGTCTGATCAATACAAGTACAGACTTGCAGTGATCCTCTTGTTTCCAGCTTTCCAGGAATTGGGAGAGACTACAGGCTTGCATCATGACACCCAGGCTCTGTCTCAGTCACAGCGCATCACCAGGGTGGGGTTGTCATGGCATGCTGGGGATCGAACCTCGGTCCCTTTACATGCCTAAGCAGGTGCTTCAATCTGCCTTGATATCTGGCTGGCCCTATTTTTTATTTTCTGAAAATGTACACGTTACTTGCCTTCTTTAAATTTAAATGCTTCCTGAATGTGGAAAATATGTATTGAAAAGTAATGGTTTGGTCTGTCTAAACTTTGAGATGTTAAGGATTTTAGCAATGATTCAGCACATCTAAGAAACTTTTTATATAAGTGAATCAGTAAAATTAGAAGAAAAAATATTGTGAATGTTAGAGTTGATAAAAGTTATAAATTTTAATTGCAAAAATATAATTTTATCCATGCCCCATGCACCACACCCTCAAGGGAGCAGTGCTGAGCCCTACTGAAATTTAGGAGCTTTGAAATAGTCCACATGAGACAGCAAAATATAATCTCAGGCCTAAAGCCTACCCTGAATAAATCTAGGACACAGAGATATAGAAAAACATGGAAGTCACAAAACTGAAAGTGATGAAATGACAAAATTAAATGAAGGACATCATACTACAACTGAAATCAAATTACAAAATGATCAGACAAGTGTAAAAAATGGCAACACTTGCGAATGAATAGCTCAGTACATCCAAAGAAGAAGACATCAATAACAAACACAAGAGAATAAAAAAATAATTGAAACATTAAGGGAGTAATAGAGGAAAAAATTAGAATCCATGAAAAAGATTCAATCAGATACGCTGAAAGTGAAGAATTTCATTGACAGCTGGAAAAACTGCTCGAATGAAGTAGAAGATGCACTTTCAGAACTTCAAGACATCATTGCAGCTCAGCAATGCAAAAAGAAAGACCTATTCAGAATGATGAGAATAGAGGAAATAATGCAACAACAGCAAGGTAATGCAAGGAAAACAATATAAGACTGACAGATGTGAATGAACAGCAGGACTCAAAATAAATTATATAAAAAAAAAAAAAAACTATTTCCAAAAATAGTAGCAGAAAATTACCCAATCTTGGAAAAATAATCTGAAATGGTTAAGTGAGGCATATAGAACTCTAGTTAGTCATAATTAAAATAAATCTACACCTAGACACATAATAATCCAGATCCTAAAAATTCAGCAAAAGAACAGACTATGAAAAGCTATTAGAGAAAAGAAACAGAATAGCTATAGGGGAAAACCAAACAGATTCATTGCAGAATTTTCAACATAATCTATAAAGTCAAGAAGAGCTTGGACTGAAATATTTTAGGTCCTGAAACAAACAACTTCCAACTCAGATGATGTACTTCGAAAAATTATCTATCAAAATTAACAGAGAAATAAGATATTTCCATGACCAAGATCAACTGAAAAAATTCATGTCAACAACAACATAAAACCAACAGAGTACTGACAGATATTACAGAAAGAGACAAATAACTGCAACTTCAACAACAATAAAAAGGTATATCTAAGCAAAGTAACATCTCAAAAATAAGCCAACATTATCAATGTAAATGGACTCAATTTTGCAATCAAAACAAGCAATTTGCAGAGTAGATTAAGAAACAAAACCCAACAATACACTGTACACAATAAAGATATTTAACTCTAAAGGAAATTCAGAGTGGCCTGGTAGGCAGAGTTCAGTGGCCCTGTGGCGCTTCAGTGAGAGGTCTAGTAGGCAGAGTTCTACACTGTGGTTCTGGGAGGATGGGCTGAGGCCTACAACTGAGTTTAGGGAGTGAGGCATACTGCTAGGAACAGTGGAACCCAACCAGAGACCCAGACCTATGGGAAAATCCTCCAGGCTCAAAGGCAACAAGAGGTTAAATATGTGAACTAGTCAGCCTGGAAGACTCCAGGTACATGAAAGGGAGATGTGCAGACAGAGCTCTGTGGAACTACTTTCTATACAAACTCCAAATTTATTATTTGCTTGGTTATATTTATATAGTGTTTGTGCATATGGTCTAAAATACAAAACCATTAGTTACAAAAGTTTGTTACTAAATCTCAGTTACTATTCTTAATATTGAATAATGGTATTACTGTAACTAGGATATCATATTGCTTTTAACCAATTGTTCTCCCTTGGGTAATAATATCAAGAGGCACTTGGGTAATAAACTCACTAAAGCCCTATATTGAAGGTTGGCATACATTGCCAAATGGAAAATTATATTGCACTCTCAATAAAGAAGGCTAAATCTTGGGACACAACAGAACAAGAATCTATGACACAGAAGACACTCCTAAAGAGTGGACACTTTACACAGAAGTCCTTATCCTTCCAGTGATACAGCTGCTTATAATCAAGCTTTAACAAAAGGTATAACATAAATCAAAATTGTGAGTTCTTTCTTTTATTATTTAACTTTTTATTGAGAAACAAATATCAATGAGATAGTTTCAAAGTTGATTAGACAGTTTCAATAATTAATATATTGTACATAGTTATCTTCTTATTGATTATCCATAGTACAAGAAACGTACAAGATATCCTGTCCAAACATTTAAGAACAAATCATTCTTCTCACTGAGTTAAGTGAAAGTAGCTGTATATCTATCCTAACTATTCTGCATATACAAATACAAAATTGTCCTTCCTTTGTAGCCCCTTTTTTGTTTAGTCCTGTTAGAGATCGGTATTCCATTCCCATCTAAATACTAAAGGTGCATGAATTGAGCAAAACAATAAAACACAGTCAAGCAGTTCACAATAGTAGTGGCTTATCTGCAGTGGGTTGACTTGAGCCCTTCATAGATCAGTATATTAATATGGCTTTATATATCTCATTGTTATACTTTTCTGCTGGATGGTCAAAAACAAGATAAAGCAAGACATATATAATGAGAAATGTAAGTTTTGTATCTAATAAGGTCAGTCACGTGGCCTAAGGATTTATCCTGTAATCCTGTACCACACTTTGTAGATCCTTAGTCAGTGTCAGCCATGTAGATGAGGCAGGCCATTGCTTCACCAGTTTGTTCTCTGTGAAAGCCTGAGAGAATGATTTCTCTCATGTGACTTTCTTTATGCACACTCTATGTCATTGATCACACATTGCTGTGTGGCCCCAAAATCTCTGTGATCAGGAAATTTGGGACACAATTGAGTTATGTGATATTACAGTACAGGTTCTCCTATGTCCTCAGTCTTCACTGACCTTGAAAGGCTAAGGCCAAAATGTTAGCCAACCTTGCAGCCCTTCCTTTTCTCAAATTTTTGATCTGCAAGTTAGGTTATCAACCCTCCACAAGAGAAGTTTATTATTACCCTGCAACATATGTAGATTCGTATACCCTCATGATCTGTCTAAATAATAAACATCTAGGCATAACATGGAAAAGGTATTTTCCAACATATACTGATATCTTAAAATTTAAGTCTTTACAGAATATGAGAAAAAAAGTTTAAAAAAAAGAATGAACACTTACATATATTTACACATAAATTTAGGTATCTAGCCATATACAGCATTGTAGCGGGCAGTCCTGTGTCATTTTTCTTGTATGTTTCTTTCAATTATTATCCTTTATTTAAACAGAAAAAAAACTGATTGGAAAGACAGTATAGTAATCATTGATATGTCATGGCAAGAAATAAGTATTTAGAAAACCAAACTGACAGGCATTCCAAGCATAACCCTTCTCTTACACATTGCTATCTTCAGTGCAGTTGCTTGGTTCACAGAAATTACCATATATAGTTAATCAGGGTGAGAATACTATCAGTTAGCTGCTATTTTCAAAAACCTTCTGATGTTTCTCAGGATCATTGCCTTATTCATATTGTGCATATACATGAATGGCTTTGCCCCTGTCACATTTCCCAGCTTTTATGCTTGCCCTCTCCTCATCGTCCAATCCTCAACTTCTCGCTTTCCTTTTAACTGTTATACCTTTCTATTTGTAATTCTTCTTTTGAGTACTTATACTTGGGTGCCTACATGATATTTACAAATGTGTTACTGATCAATTTCACTATAAGTATATCTTCAAGTGGCATCCACTTAAATATGAAGGCTTCAAGTTTATAAAACATTATAGCTGAGTAAAACTCCATTGTGTAACAATACGACAAATTTTTCACCCATTCCAAGTGTGCTGGGAATCTTGATTACTTGCAAGATTTGGCTATCACAAATTGTGCTGCTATAAACATATGTACACATATATCACTATGATATGACATTTGCAGTTCCTCCAGGAAAATTCCCAGTGGCAGAATAGCTGGCTTGTATAGGATTTCCAGTGCTAGTATTTTTTTTTTTGTTTGTTTGTTTGTTTTTGTCTTTTTGAGACAGGGTCTCGCTATGCAGTTCAGGCTGGCTTTAAGCTCACTTTGAAGCTCAGGCTGGTCTCGAACTCACAACAACCCTCCTGCCTCAGCCTCCTGAGTGCTTGGATTACAGTCATGTGCCACCACGACCAGCTCAGTGCTAGTTTTTTTAAAGGAGACTCCACAATGATTACCGTAATGGTTGCAGCACTCTACATTCCCAGCAGGAGGGGAGAAGGATTCTCTTTTCCACACAGCCTCTCCAATATTTGTTGTTGGTTGATTTCTTAATGATAGTCATTATTTCTAGGGTGAGATGGTATGTCAGTGTTGTCTTAATTTGCATTTCACGGATCGCTAGGGATGTGGAGCACTATTTCATATATTTATTCACTTCTTTAAATTCGTCCTCTGATAAGTGTGTGTTCCTCTCAGATGCCCATTTCTGGATTGACTCTTAAAATTATGGAACCTAATGTTTTTTAATTCTTCATAAATTCTAGAGAGCAGAGCTTTGTCTGAGTGCTTGTTATGATTTTCTTGAAATTTGTGGGTATCCTTTACACTTTCTTGGTAATTTCTTTTGATGTGCAAAAAATTCTGAATAAGAGGTGGTACCAGTTGTTAATTCTTTCAAGTGCTAGGGGAGCTATTTGAATTTTGTTCATGAACTCTGGGTACCCCTATGTCTTCAAGAGTTCTTCCTTCTTTTTCTTCCAGGAGACTTAGTGTTTGTGTTTTAATGGTTAGAAATTTAATCCATTTTGACCTTAGTTTAGTGCATGGTGATAGATCTGGGTCAAATTTTAGTTTTCGGCATGTAGATATCCAGTTTTTCCTGCACCATTTGTTAAAGAGGCAGTCTTCCAGTAAGCTTGTTTGGAACCTTTGTAGAAGATCAAGTGGTTGAGTGTGTTCATAGAGGCCTCTGCATCTTCTAGTCTGTTCCTTTGATCCTCAGGTCTATTTTGTTGCCTGTACCATACTGATTTACTCATAGTAACTTTGTAGTATCATTTCATGTGACGAATTGTAATGACTTCTGCCTTGCCAGTGTTGGCTAGGATTGCCTTTGCTGTTCTAGGTCATTTCTGGTTACAAATAAATTTTAGGGAAGATATCTCTTGGTCTGCGTGGTAGTTAGAAAGGGATTACACTCAATCTGTGCCATCTTCACAATGTGGGTTTTTCCTATGAAGGAGCAGGGAATATCTTACCACTTTGTGAAATCCTCTCTGATTTCTTTTGTCAGAGTACTGTAATTTTCCATGAAAGGATCTTTAACTTCTTTAGTTGGATGAATTCTAAGGTATTTCATTGTCTATGATGCTACTGTAAAAGGTATTGTTTCTCCAATTTCCTTCTCAGTGTGTTTGTTATCTGTGTAGAGGAATGTTAGTGACTTTTTGGTATTGAATTTGTATCCTGCTATACTGCTGAATTTGTGTATCAATTCTAGCAGTTTCTTGATGGATTTTCTTGGGTCTTCCAAGTGAAGTATCATGTCATGTGAAAATAACGATAATTTAACTTCTTTACCTATTTTTATTTTTTATTAGTCCTTCTCTAATGGCTCTAGCTAATAATTCCAGAACTATATTTAATAGGAAGGGTGATAGAAGACATCCTTTTCTTGTGCCAGATTTGAGAGTAAGAGATTTCTGATTTCCCCATTTAGAACTCTTGAATCAGCCACTGGATTGTCATACATGGCTTTTATCAGAGTGAAGTAGTGGCCTTGGATTCCAGTTTTCTGTAGGTCTTTGAATGTGAATGAGTGTTGGACTTTGTCAAAACCCTTTTCTGCATCAGTTGAGATGATCATATAGTTTTTAGATTTCAGACTGTTAATATAGTGTATTACATTTATAGATTTTTGGGAGCTCCAGTGGCGCAATCGGTTAACGCGCAGTACTTATACATTTATAGATTTTTGAATAATGAAGCATCCTTGCATCCCTGGATGAATCTTACCTCGTCATGGTGTATGATGTTCTTGATGATTTGCTGTATTGTGTTATCTAGGATTGTATTGAGGATTTTTGCATCTATATTCATGAAGATTGGCCTGTAATTTGCTTTTTTAGTTGTGTCTTTCCCTGGTTTTGGAATCAGTATAATACTTGCCTCCAGAAATGATTTTGGGAGGACTGCTTCCTTTTCTATTTCTTCGAAGAGTTTGAGGAGTGTAGGGATTAAATCTTCTATAAATTTCTTGTAGAATTCAGCTGTGAATCCATCAGGCCCTGGAATTTTCTTTGTCGGCATGCTCTTATTATGTTTCATATTTCTTTGGATGTTATTTGCTTATTGAGAGTTTTTATATGTTCTTGGTTCAGTTTTGGTAATTTGTACCTTTCAAGGAATCTGTCCATTTCTTCTGTGTCTTTTATTCTGTGAGTGTGAAGATTCTCGAAGTACCTATTGATACTCTTCCGAATTTCCACTGGGTCTGTGGTGATTTCACCCATTTCATTCCTTATTGCTTGAATTTGAATTTTTTCTTTCCTCTTTTTGATGAAGGTCCTAGAGTCTTATCAATCTTATTTAGTCTTTCAAAGACCCATGTTTTTGAATTGTGGATTCTTTGAACTGTTATTCATCTCAGTTGAATTAATTTCTGCTCTAATCTTTATGTTTTCTTCCTGTCTCTGTCTCCGGGTTTGGTTTACTCTTCTTTTTCTAGATTTCGGAGGTGCAACATTAGCGTGTTTTTTTGTTCCCATTCTGTTTTCCTGATGTGTGAGTTCATAGCTATGATTTTTCCTCTGACAACTGCTTTCATCACATCTCATAAATACCGTTAAGTTGTAGTTAAATTTTCATTGAATTGTAGATATTGTTGAATTTCTTGCTTAATTTCATCTGTGACCGACTGATTGCTGAGCAGGAATTTCCATGAATTTAGTGGGTTTTTCTGGTTTTTTTTTTTGTCATTTAGTTCCAGTTTCATTGCACTGTGGTCAGATAATATGCATGGGATAATTTCTGTTTTCTTGTATATACATAAGCATGACCTGTGGGCCAGTATGTGTTCTATTTTGGAAAATAACCAGTGTGCAAGAAATGTGTATTCAGCTGTGGTTGGATGGAACTCTCTGTATATATCCACCAAGTCCATTTGTTCCAAGCTTTTGTTGAGTTCTGCTTCTTCTTTGCTAATTTTTGGTTTTCTTGCACTGTTAGTGTTTGGACAGGA
The DNA here is from genome assembly GCA_004027165.1 of Ctenomys sociabilis. Taxonomy (NCBI): domain Eukaryota; kingdom Metazoa; phylum Chordata; class Mammalia; order Rodentia; family Ctenomyidae; genus Ctenomys; species Ctenomys sociabilis. Next base: position 14,036 of record PVKA01042103.1, read on the forward strand.
TATTCTGTCAGCTTCTTGTACTATGGAGAACCACTAGGAAGATAACAAGGTAAAAAGTATTAATTACTGAAACTGTACTATAATTCAGCTTTAAAAAATAAGATAAGTATAACGCTACTTTCTCTTAGTGAAAATGGTGTTTGTAAGTATAATATCTAGAATGCGCCTTGTACGACAAAGAACCACTACGAAAACAATATGCACTGTATTAATTATTGAAAAAAAGTATGAGTTCCTTAGGTGTTTTGAAATACATTTATTAGATAAATGATATGTAATTATTTTTTATTATGTATGTTTTCTCATCCTTTTCTTATTTCCTTTGCCTTTTACAGGATTTTATAATTTGATGCCATCTAAATTGTGTATTTTTTGCCTTTTTTCAATTTAACTTAATTTAATTTAGAATAGTAAAAGCAAAAGTGAGAACAAAAACCAGAAACAAAATGGAAATATGGTAACATGCAACAATACATATGTTATAGACTTCTAAAATGAGAGTAGCTGATTAACAATGGTTGATGTATTAACAATGGTTGATAGTAATTTTTTTTCAAATTTTTCTTTCGTTATTTGTACTTTACAAAAAAATCATGGGCCACTGTTCTGAACTTTTGTTCTATATATTCATTCCATGTTCTACTGTTCCTGATCTTATATTTAACATTTTAATCCATCTTGAGTTGATATTTACTTTGAGAGCCACTGAAGTTGGAAAATTGATCAAATGTGGGAGGGTAATACAAAGTGGTCAGGCTACCTCAGTGTTGAGAAAAACATCCTGCTTGGTCAATTTTGGCAAACTGTTGGGTCCTTTGCACTCAGTCATGGGTTACCTCCTTCCCTCTGTAATTATTTCTTTTCTAAATCTCCTTGGTATTTTCTCATAGGGTGTCCTTACATAGTTGTACATCATGAGTGATGAGTCTACTTTTATTCCTTTTCATTTGGCTACCCAGGATTCCAAATATTATCTATTGAAAAGATCATCCTTTCTCCTGTGTGTTTTAATGTCTTTGCTATAAATCATTTAACTGAAAAAATTTGAATTCAATTCTTGGATTACTATTCTGTTTCTTTTGTTGATATGTCTATTTTTGTTCCAGTACTATGATGTCTTAATTGTAATGGTTTTATATTTTCAAATTAAGTGTGATATTTCTAGTTTTTTTTATTTTAAAGAGAATAAACAAAAACAAATAAGAAAAAACAAAAGCAAAGTCACATGAAGCTATAAAATGTAGAGTTTCAAAACAACAATAGAAAATTAACAATGATTATTACATTAGTTATTGTTATCAAATTTTACATTGCAGGTATAGGCACGCAAGATTGATCAAACAAACATTAACTATTCACGTAATAATCTTTGTTTTAATTGTCCTTTTTATTTTTGATTTTTAATTTATTTTAAAGGGAGTATCAAAATAATTTCTAAGACATAAGAAATGATACATATTTAAAAGAACAAGAACAAAGGCATTCAACTGTGGTTGTTATACTGAAAATTGCTCTACTCAATATAGTTGCCCAGATTATAGGTATTAGCTCATTGAGTTCAGTCTATGTGCTATTACCTGTAATGATTGTGAGACAGAATTGATTGCTTAGCTTTCTTCTTTTCAATCAATTATTTTTTTGGTTAATGTCTTGTGGTCGCATATGAATTTTAGGAATATTTCTTTTTTCTGTAAAAAAAAATCTTATAATCTAATAGCCATTGCATGGAATCTGTAGATAGCCTTGAGTAATATAATAACAATGTTATTATTAATAAATAATATATTAATAAAATAATAAAATATTTATTATTATTATTATTATTACTATTTTTCATTGTGGCTGGCTCAGCTTGCCCTGAGAGTGGAGCTGATGTGGCATGTGGTACCTGAGATGAACGGCAGTCCTTGTAGTTGCATAAACTTGCCAAGTAGGCACTTTAGACCACTGAGCTGTTTCATCTTCCCTGAGTAATATATATTATTTTCAAAATATTCATCATTACAATCTTTGCAGAGGGATATCCTTCTATTTATTTATTTTCCCCTCAGTTTATTCTAGCAGTGCTTTCCAGTTTTCAACATATAGGTCATGTATGTTTTTGATTAATTTTGTAATTGAGCATTTAATTTTTTCATGCCATTGTAAATGAGATTGTTTTCTTAAATGTTTTTCCTAAAAGTCCATTTTCACTAAAAAAACATGCTGGTGGTTTTGGTGTGATGACTTTGTATTTTACAACTTCATGAATTTTTTATCAGTTAAACAGGTCACATTGGGTGGGTATGGAACCTGTTTTATTTATTTATTTTGTATTAATTTTATTTAGAAACAAATAGCAATGAGACAATTTCAAAACAGGTTAGTAGGACAGTTTCAATAAACAATACATTGTATACTGTTTTCTCTGTAGTGGTCATTCATTATACAAAATGCACACATAATATTCTGACCAAACACTATTAGCACAAGTCTTATTTTTCATTGAATTAAGTAAAAATATTTTTTAAATAATTTTATTCAAGTAAAAATGTCAATCAGACAGTTTCAAGACACCTTAACCATACAGATTCGATAAATTAATACATTGCAAACTGTTTTCATAACGTTTTGGTATTGTACAAGGTGCATACATGATATTATATTTACAGATATTATTTTAGCAGATATCTCTTATCAGTGAATTAAGAGTGTAGCTGCTTACTTATCTTATTTTTTTATACCTGAACTATATCAAAAATTCAATAAATATTTTCCTAGTGGATGACCGTAGTACTAGAAGCCGACATAATATCCTGTCCAACCACTATTAGTGCAGATCTTGCCTCTCATAGAATTATGTAGAAGCACAGTGTTATCTATCCCAACTGTACTGTCTATACACACACATCATGATTTTTTCTTTCTAAACCCCTTCCTTTGTCTACACCTGTCAAAAGTGGGCACTCCATTGACATTCAACTACCTAAGGTGCTTGAACTCGACACCACAATCCAACACAGTCCAGCATTCTACAACCATAGTGAGTTATTCAAAGAAATTGTCGACCATAGCCATTTACAGCTCACCTTAATATTATGGCCCCACGATGTATACTTCATTTTTATACTTTTCTGCTGGATGGTTAAGACCTAGGTAGATCAAGACTTATATACCAACACATGAACTTTATATTTCCTATGTGGTCATTGAAGTCCTCTCAGGGTTTATCTTGTAGTCCTGTACATTATTCTGTAGTTCCTTTGTCTGTGTCATCCATGTGGATGAGTCACGGTCAATGCTTGACCAGTTTGCTCTCTGTGAGAGCTTGAGAGAAAGTTTTCTCATCATGTGACCCTCCCCAGGCACACTATAGAACTTCAATCTCTTTCCTCTGTGGCTCCATAATCTCCTTGATCAGAAAATTTGGAGCTCACCTGAGTTTCATGATGTTGCAGTACAGGTTCTCCTATGTCCTGAGTCTTCGCTGACCTTGAAAGGCTAGGGCCAAAATGTTGGCTGGCCTTGTGGCTCTTCTATTTCTCCAACTCTGACTTGTGATCTTAGGTTGTTAACCATCCAGAAGAAAAGCTGATTAGTATCCTGCAGCATATGC
>PVKA01042104.1:0-17619 GCA_004027165.1 Ctenomys sociabilis
TTTTTATATTACTTGCATTTAGGAGAGAAAAAATTTTGTTTATGTTGTGCAGCATTCTTCTTTAATACAATGGCATTGGGTATAGACAGACAGAGAGACAGACAGACAAATAGATAGATAGATAGACAAACAGGCAGACAGAGACAGACAGATGGACAGACAGATATTCTGAAGCATTATTCTAGGTCTGACATGACAGTAGGTCAAGACGTGGGAGTTTTTCTTCTTTACAAACATGTTCCTCAGTCTGTTCCTAACAGCTAATACAATTCCAACTCCTTGTATACAAATCTATTTGAACAGCTCTTTCTTGGATCTTAAATAAGCTGCAAATTATATGGACCAGGAGAGTTTGTAAAAAACAATATAAGAATCAATTCCTCTTACATTCCAATGACTAAATCTGAACACTTTTTGGTTTGTATATCTCATTACTACACAATCTGATAAAATGAAGAAACACAAATTATTGACTTCACAAGTGATTTATTTTATTTATTTATACTTCTTTTTTTTTGCCTTTAAGTTTTTGTTTTAAAGAGAAACAAAAACAAATAAGGAAAAAGACAGAAACAAAGCTACATAAAACAATAAAAATTGTATACAATTTCAAAACAAAAATAGACAACAGTGGTTGTTATACTACTATTGTTAGCATTAAAACTGCTGTTCAGATTACCAGATACAGGCTTTCAAAACTGATCAAACCATTAAACTTAAACTCTTTCTTTCAATACACCTTTCCTAGTCTTTTTAAGTTTATTTTATGACAGTATAAAAATAATATGTGCAAAATCAGAAATGATACACATAAAAAAAGACAAAAGGTATTCACAGAAGTTGCTATATCACACATTGCTATTGTCAATGTAGTTGCTCAAATTACAGATATTAGCATATAAAACTGGGCAAAGAAAAAATTTAAATCATTAAACTATTACCTTCAACAAAACTGAAAGAAGCCAGTAATACAATCATCTTAGCTATCCTGTGTACATATTTAGAAGAGCGTATGTCTCTTCTCAGTAAATGAAGAGAGTGTAGCTGTTTGTGTACCTTATTTTTCATACCTGAATTACAACAAAGACTCAATAATTAATACTTTCTACCTTGTTATTTTCCCAGTGGTTGTCCATAGTATTAGAAGCCAACATAATATCCTATCCAACCACCATTAGTGCAAATCTTGCCTGTCATAGAATTATGTAGAAGAACAATGTTATCTATCCCAACTGTATTGTCCATACACACACATCATGATTCTTCCTTTCTATACCCCTTCATTTGTATACACTTGTGAAAGATGGCCACTCCACTAATTAGTCATTCAACTAATTTAGGTGCCTGAACTCGATGACACAATCCAATACAGTTCAGCATTCCAATACTCACAGCATTCAGTGAATTATCTGAAGAAGTTTTCGACCACAGCCATTTATAGCTCAACTTATTATTATGGCCCCACGGTGTGTACTTCATTTTTATACTTTTCTGCTGGATGGCTAAGACCTAGATAGAGCAAGAACTATATAGCAACACATGTACTTTTTGTTTCTTATGAGGTCAGTGAAGTCCCCTCAGGGTTTATCTTGTAGTCCTGTCCATTATTCTGTAGATCCTTTGTCTGTGTCATCCATGTGGATGAGTCATGGCCAATGCTTGACCAGCTTGCTCTCTGTGAGAGCCTGAAAGTTTTCTCTCCATGTGACGATCCCCAGGCACACTATAGAACTTCGATCTCTTTCCTCTGTGGCTCCATAATCTCCTTGCTCAGAAAATTTGGAGCTCAACTGAGTTTCATGATGTTGAAGTACATGTTCTCCTATGTCCTGAGTCTTCGCTGAACTTGAAAAGTTAGGGCCAAAATGTTGGCTGGCCTTGTGAATCTTCTATTTCTCCAATTTTGATCTGTGAACTTAGGTTGTTAACCATCCAGAAGAAAAGCTGATTAGTATCCTGCAGCATATGCCATTCACTTTGCCTTATCTGACTCAGTTGATTTTAGTTGTTGTATGTTTCCTCTTGTATTTCTGCTTTTCACTAGCCATTCGTGAAATGCAAATAAAAACAACACTGAGATACCATCTCACTCCAGAAATAATGGCTATTATAAGGAAATCAGCCAACAACAAATGTTGGAGAGGTTGTGGGGAAAAGGGAACACTTCTCCACTGCTGGTGGGAATGTAGACTGGTACAACCATTGTGGTGATCAGTGTGGAAACTCCTCAAAAGAGTAGGACTAGAAATCCCATTCAAGCCGGCTATCCCCCTACTGGGAATTTTCCCAGAGGAACTGAAAACATTGTATCGTTTATAGCAGCGCAATTTGTGATAGCAAAATTTTGGAAACAATCAAGATGTCCATCACATGAGGAATGGTTGAAAAATATGTGGTATTTCTATATGATGGAGTACTACTCAGCTATTAAGAATGATAAACTTGAAGCATTTATGTTGAAGTGGATGCCACTCGAACATATATTCATAAGTGAAATAAACCAGACACACGTGTGTAAATATTGTATAGTCTCTCTAGTATAAGAAGTGAAAAATTGGCCATTGTTCACTGCAAACATCTGATCATTCCACATCCTTGCTGCACCCTGAGTTTGTGTTTTGCTATTTCTGCCCACCCTAACTCCAAGCAGGAGATTGGAACGCACCACAGTAGTCTCCAACAGATAATTTTCTTTCTGTATATCTGTCTGTCTGTCTATATTTACATATACAAATATAGCTATATAATATTAATACTAATCTATAATTCTATTAGGCTATGAATGAACAATGAATTGAAGGCATTTGTAAGGAAAGGGATACATGTGAAAAAATAGTGTTAAATGAAATAAATCAGACACACAGCTTAAATACTGTTTGAGTTTTCTCATTTGAGTGATGCAAAGTGAAAATAAAAATGAATAAAATCCATCAGGGAGATAGCACTTTGGTAAATGGAAAGAGTTCCAAGAGACAGAAGATGAGGGGAGGGACTAGATGGAAAAGTGGACATAAAAGTTTTATGAAGTTTCCTGTGTATATACTAAATACCCACCATGAAGCAAGGCACCTTACAAAAGGAGAGAGGGCGGTGGCTCAGGAAGGGAAAGGGAGTAAAAAGAAACACGATCTAAGTACGCTCACACACTTCCTAAAATGAGTGGATACTTCATATGCTACAAATTAGCACTAATAAAGTAAAATTTAAATTTAAATATATGCTTTTATTAGAGAAAAATTATGTTTATTGAGTTTGGATGAATTTAATACACAAAATGAGTGTTACTGTGACCATATGTTTATTAACATGTGTGAAAGGGATTCGCCCATGAAACAGATTTCCATTGAAATTACAAATTTCATCTCATGGAGTAAAGCACTTGCTATGTCCTAGATATTAAGATGTAAGACTAGACTCCATTCTGTTCAGTTTAGGACTCTACAACATTTTTAGAAATTGAATTTGGGTATTATGAGTTAAGACAAATAATTAACCCATTAGTATTGTAAGCAAACCATCAGTTTATTAATTCTTCTTTACTGCCGTTGCGCTTTATAAAGAGGAACATTAGTATAGCTCTTCACTCTTCTAAAAAAATGCCATAATGTACCAATGTGCCTGCCAACAGTGATAATGTGCTTGGTAACTGAAGTGACTTGAAAATCCTATGCCAAAACCTAAGTTATTATTCACAACACAGCCACCAAGAGAAATGACCTTGCTGGATGTTTATAATTTTCAAAGGAAAATTCTTAGAACTACACTGCTTTCATTTTTATTGCAAGAAACTGGAATAGCCAAATGAGATGAATGAAATCTTCAATAAATAATCTGGACAGTAACTAAATCAAAGTTTAGAAGTCCCTGTAAGTGATTTCAGCTGCTAACATGACTTTGGATTTGTAGTAAAAGGACAAGCTGCAATTCATCTGTTCCACAGTAAATATGAGATATGAAGATGTCTTTGGATTTTATAGAAACAAAATTAATAAAAAATAACATTATAAACTTCTTTTAAGGAGGATCTGATGACACAATCTTCAAATATATATGAATGTATATATGTGATACTAAATATATATGTAGTATATTGGATTAGATTGGATTGGATTACTTGTAATCTATTCAGATGGAATATTGCTTGAGGAAAATATTCAAATGTTTTTAAATTAAAACAAACAGGTCCAAGCTTCCAGTAAAATTTAAAGTTTATGTAGAATAATTACATCACTGAACATATAAAGTCTCCTACGAATTTTTCCTTTTCCCTACTATTGCCCAAATCTGAGATCAGTTCTCCTATATACTCCAGCTTTAATTTCATCAATGTTTGATGAAGAAAAGTCTTTCAACTATCTTTCACTCATTTTGGCCTGGCATAAAAATTCCTGTGATCTGTTTTTATTGGTGGCTTTCAAAGACTGTGAGATAGTTCACTTAGCAATTCCCACCCTCTTTATATGATCATCAAGGATGTATCCTTGGTATTTGTTGTGCACCCTACTGAACCCCTGGGGCAGTTTCATTGCTCTTAATTTGGATAGTTTCCAGACTGGAACTCCTCATAGAACCATATCATATAGTTAAACTGTACAGGAAAGCCACTCCAAAGTAAGCTCATGACCATGGGATCTGTACTCAGCATATACTCATTACTTTCTCTGGGAACTACTGATACATGTTCTAGTCCTATGTATACTTGATAAGGAATCAGTATTCAGGCCAGTGACTTTCTTTTATCTTATCCTAACTATTTTGAATACGTTAACTATCCTTACTATTTTCAATATACAGATACAAAATGGTCCTTCATTTATATCCCCTTTTTTGCTTAGCATTATCAGAGATGGATATTCTATTGCCATTTAATTATTTTAGGTGCATGAATTCAGCAAAATAATCCAATACAGTCCAGTAGTCCATAGTAATAGTGGGTTATCTGTAGGACTGGCAATGTCAGAAGTTGTTGACTTGAGCCTTTTACAGCTCGGGATATTAAAATGGCTTTTCTTTTTATACCTCATTTTTATACTTTTCTGCTGGATGGTTAAGACCAAGATAAAGCAAGACCTATATAACAAGAAATATAACTTTTATATCTTCCAAGGTCAGTCAAATCCCCGCAGGATTTACCCTGAAACTCTGTACAGCACTTTGTAGATCCTTTGTCAGTGTCAGCCATGTGGATGAATTACAGCCATTGCCTGACCAATTTGCTCACTGTGAAAGCCTGAGAGAATGCTTTCTTTTTTTTTTTGTGACCCTCCTTAGGCACATTCTATATCATCGATCATTTTCCTCTATGGCCCCCAATCTCCTTGATCAGAAAATTTGGGACACAATTGAGTTTCAGGATGTTACAGTGCAGGTTCTCCTATGCAGTGACTTACTTTCTGTGCTGTAAGGCTGTTATCTACCTGGAACTTGGAGGACTGATATCTATGTAATCTTATCTTGAAAAGAAATGTTTATTACTTTTGGTCAGTGAATTCATGAACCCTGAAGGATCACTGAAGCTGTCTTTATCCACTTAAGCATGGACTATGAATTTTAAATTCCTGTTCAAATCAACTAGCAATTGCAAAGTATATAATCTGCTCCATGTTTCATCTTCAACATGGAAAATTCATCAGACTAATTTCTCCAACCCTTGACTCCGGAAAGATCAGTGTTACTGAACACTGTAACCTAGTAACAGCAGGTTATAGCACTTACCAATTCGGAAGCAAGACAGCAGGCTAGAGAGTATGAGTTATACCTGGACAATTCAGCATGGTGCTATATAAAAATAAAACAATAAAATAAAAATGGTGTAAAGGGTATGCATTAAATATATATATATATATATATATATATATATATATATATATATATATATATATATATCCATAGTCTCTTGCTATACTATGAATGCTTTAGATAAAAGACAATCAACACTATTTTTAAAAATGCAATGGGCAACATGTACATTTCTTCTAATAATTAAACTACATATTTTTAGAGCACACTCTATCCAGGTGGTTTATTATACTTATAGAAATGTAGACATATAAACCTACAAACATTTCAAAGCTACAGTTAGGATGTCATTAGAGTAAAAGGATAGAAAGTAGTTATGCAAAAAATACATATTAGAAATTAAATTTCAAGAATATAAAAAAATTAGTATATCAAAATCTAGGGAGATTTACAACACAGAGTAATTACAAAACCTCAGAGATAGAACTGACATTTTATGTTGTAAACTATTTTAAGTAAAGTGCAAAGAGGAAAAAGAGGTGTTTTCAGGTGAGAATACTTAAGTTCATCAGTGAAAATCTTAGTGAAAAAGCTGTAGCATTAATTTTAGAACTCTATATTTGGATGTAATACATTGGTTTCTGTATTGCAAAAGACTTGAATCTTTTTTTTTTTTTTTTGGTGGAACTGGAGATTGAACTTAGGCCCTTGTTAACAAAAGTATTTTAAAATATTTTATCTGAAAATTATTGTTTGTTAAATTAAATTAAAATCTAAATTAAATGGGGCCAGCCAAATAGCTCAGAGGATTAAAGTGCCTGCACGCAGGGGCAGGGGCAGGGGTTCGACTCCTGGGCCTGCCTTGCTGATCCCACCTCCAGGGCTTGCTGAAATGGCAGTTGAGACTGGGTGTGGTGGCGCGGGTCTGTAATCCAAGCACTTGGGAGGAGTAAACAGATGGATTATGAGTCCGATCTAGTAGTGAAACCCTGAACACCCTGTAGACCCTTCCCTAAAACTGAAAATATTTTAAAATAAAATATGTAAAGAAGTGTCTAAATTATTAAATCACTGAAATTATTTTAAATTTAAAATATGAATATAAATTAAAATTAGACATTCACTTTTTAAACTAACTAGTGTTTGACTCCAAAGAAATATATCATACTCCATAGCTATTCAATGTGCCCTAAAATATATGCATCTTTTTCCTTTTACATAACTAGTGATAGGCCCCGGGGGATGGCGCAATAGATAGGTGCTTATGCGACTGAGCTATATCCCCAACCCCGAAATAGCTCAATAGAACAAGCACTTGCCTGGTAAGCCCAGAATCCTGTGTAGAATCTCTGGAACTTCAAAAAAAATAAAAAAGATAACTAAATAAATAAAACAATAGTGGTAAATTATATATTTTTAAATAATTTAAAGTTTTTTCCTAAGACTTCTTGTGCTTTCAGTAGCATTTATCACCATGTGTTGCTGTTACATTTTTCCCTCTTGTTTCAAAACATTTTTTGGGGGATTTTACCCTCTGTTTATAAAAACAAGAAAAACAGATGACTTTTTCTGTAATCTCATGAAATACATAATTTGAAAGCTGTCGCATACAGAAGATTCGTACAGTGCTTCACTATGATATTTCTGTTCTTTGTTAAATTTAAAACTATATTCCATGTAGTTTTAAACATTTTACCACTTCATTTCTATTTCCAAGGCATGTACAGAGCTTTTCTTATGGTGTTGGTGCAAGTGTTGAATACATTACCAATACTGAAGAATGAATGTACTGTCAAGGATGTTGATACAAGGGTCATCAGCGCAGCAAATTTAAAAAAAATGTAATATGCAAACATTATTAATCATTAGGGTGACACTTAACATTCACTTTTCCACAAGTAGAATAGATAATAACTGATCCATATAATATTTTAGAATGTTTACCTTTTATAATATGTACTACAGTTAGGTTATAATAGATAATAACTGATCCATATAATATTTTAGAATGTTTACTTTTTATAATATGTATTACAATTAGGTTACAAACTAGATTTTGTATAACTGAACAGAGATTGTTCTCAAAGCAATGTTTTCAAAAATTATTCCTCTGTGTGAAGATTACCTATATTTTCTATTGCCTTACCTTATTTACCTTTGAAATCTTTTCCTATTATTTTGTGTAATTTTAGTTAATAAAATGCTTTAAAAAACAAACAACAACAAAAAGAATTAATGTACTAGTTCTTTGCTCTCTAATATATTTAAAAATATGTGCAAGATGTTAAATAGATGCAATATAATCAACATGTAGTCTTTCAAGACTTCTTGGCCATAATTTTCATGATCACTTTTCAGTGCCCCAACTCTACACTGATGAGATTGAGTTTTAAATCTGAATATTAATGGAATCTTTACTCAATATTTCTATGCATATGAGCTAATTTTCTCATAAAATTTTGTTTTCTGCTTTAAAAATTTCTTTGACTTAAGTTGTATTTATATCTTACTATATTGGCGGAGTTATATCCTGTCGTATTTCATGAGTGTGACTTTCAAATGTTAATTTGATTGCAAGTAACCACATATAGGGTCAAGCTACTTGAGAGAAGTATTCTGTAGGTTTTATAAACCCATCAATCAGCAGTTGAATGTGAAAAGAGTTTTGTTCAGTTAATGGTAAATTTCATTCCTAAATGTACTATAGTCTTTACTAAAGAAATAATAGGTATAAATTCAGTTTTACTTTTAATTATTTGACATCTATTTAAAACATGATAATGGCCTATCTTTCTTTCTACGTACAGTCTGGTGAAATTCTTCTCTTTTTGAAAATAAGGATCCTGTCTTTTGCAGGCCAGATGCATGAGCTCTTTGACAGATGCTGCATCTCTGTGTCAGTTTCCCAATCACTGTCAGAGATGGATTTACTGCCTTTCTATGCAAAAAACGCTGGGTTTTGGAACAAATGCCAGTGATTTCATGTGCAGTGACCTCAGCAGAAATAACATTTCCAAAGCTGCAACAACAGCTGTTTGAAACTTATTATTTACCACCTTTATGTGCAATATGTTTACATTTTTTTCTTTATTTTTCCCCTCATAAATATAACTTCAGTAGTTTGGTTACCTTGAAGTTGTACATAAGTGAAAATGTATATGTAGACATGATGGTGAAGATGATTTAACTCATTAGGGTCCAAACTCCATGTGTTCGCTTTGGAGAAGTGGTAAATAACCATTTTCAAATGGGCAGAAAAATCATAAAAGGCTATTCCAGTGTGATCTTTACATCATTTTACACTGTCTCAGAGAACAGAGCATGACTAAAAATGTCATTTTATTAAGGTTCTATCTGCTTTTTGTATCAGAAAAATGACAAATACAGTATATCTCAAAAATATTTGCATAGTGCAGGGGAAAGTTCTGGTGGTGTAAGCACCTGCCTGGCAAGCACGAGGACCAAGGTTCAATTTTAGGTACCATGAGCTGTGCTGGACCCATGCCATGCTGGCCCCTGAAACCCTGTGTGGTGGTGCATGCCTGTAATCCCAGCACTGGGCGGCTGAGACAGAAGGATAAATAGACCCTGAGCTGCTTAGCAAGACCCTGTACCAAATAAATAATTTTTTAGAAAAGTATTCACATAACAATCACTTGAAATCAGTGATTCTTGAATAAAACAGTGTGTCTTAAACATTATTAAAATTACTTGTAACTAAAATAAATACAAAATAGTTCATTTCAAATATATATACTTATAAAATATTTCCTATGTATGTCTTATAAGATTGATATCAACGTTAAACATTTTCTTAGTTACATATACAACTTAAGAGGAAATAATATTCACAGTTAAATATGACTGTGGGCCAATCAAATCTCTCAGCAGATTAAAGTGACTGCTTGCAGGCACAGGGGCTGGGGATTTAATCCTCTGGCCTGCAGTACTGGCCTGGCCCCTGGGGAGCACAGAGATGGCAATTGAGACTGGATGTGGTGGCAAGTGCCTGTAATCCCAGCTTTCGGGAGGCTGCATGCAGGTGGATCATTATGAGTCTGATCTAGTAGTGAGAAACCTGAATACCCTATAGACCCTTCCCTAAATAAAAAAAAAAGCTAAATAAATAAGTAAATATAATTGTATGAAATCCTAAAATGCATATATAATGGAAATAAAATCAAAATGTATTTTTTATTTCTCTATAATTTTATTGAAGAATAAATAGCAATGAGACAGTTTCAAATCAAATTAGTAGGACAGATTCGATAATTAATACATTGATTTGTTTTCCTAGTAGTTATTTGTTGTACAAGGTGCAGACATGACATTCTATTTACAAACACTACTAGAGCGGATCCCTATATTCATTGAAGTAAGAAAATGTAGCTGTATACCTGTCTTTTTTTTTCAAAGCTGATATATAGTGGACTTTCAATAATTAATACATTTTACGTAGTTATCTTCCTAATGGTTATCCATAGTACAAGAAGCAGACAAAATATCCTGTCCAAACACTATTAGTGTAAATCTTTCTTCTCATAGAATTATGCAAAAGTAGCTGCATATTTATCCTAACTATTCTGTATATACAAATACAGAGTGGTCCTTCCTTTGTATCCCTTTTTTTGTTTAGTCCTGTCAGTGCTGGGTATTCTATTGGCATTTGATTATTATAGGTGCTTGAATTCAGCAAAATACTCCAACACAGTCCAGCAGTCCACAATAGTAGTGGGTTATCCACAGAAGTTGTTGACTAGAGCATTTTACAACTCAGCATATTAATATGGCTTTAGTTTATATGCCTTGTTTTTATACTTTTCTGTTGGATGGTTAAGATTGACTCCTGAAGTTTAAATGGTGATAGTCTCAGGACTTTTAATCTTAGAGATTATATGGCTTTTCTATGGATCTCTGACTGTAGAAAAGAATATTATAGTTCTATTTGATAGTTAATATCATGTATGCACCTTGTACGGTAAAAAAACATTATGAAAACAGTTTGCAATGTATTAATTTATTGACTCCGTCTTGTTAAGGTGTCTTGAAACTGTGATTGATATTTGTACTTGAATAAAATAAAAAATAAATTAAAAAAACTGTATCATCGATACTTGTACTTCAATAAAACAAAAGTAAAATAAAAATAAATAAAAATAAATAAATGTGAGGTTTCCAAAAAATAGTTAATAGAATATTCAATAAAATATTATTATAGAATAGAATATTACAGTAGAATATTTAACAGCTTCAATTGCTTCCGTAGGTTGAGGCTACAATTCTGTTTCATAGTTTCAGGCATCTCTGTGTAAGGTAAGGTTAGGAACATTTGAAGAAGAAAAGGCTGGCCAGATAGCTCTGAGGATTAAAACACTTATCTAGGCAGATGCAGGGGCCAGAGGTTTGATGCCTGGGCATGCTGTGCCGGCCCTGCCCCCAGGGTGCACTGAGACAGCAATTGAGACTGGGTATGGTGGTGCATCCTGTAACCCTAGCTCTTGGGAGGTTGAACATAGGTAAACCAATCTACGTAGTGAGGCCCTGTAGACCCTGTACTAAAATTATAGATAAATAAATAAATAAATAAATAAATTGAAGAAGAAATCCATTTTGACCCATTTTGTAATGATTCATGATCGAATATACCATAATGGGTCAGGACAAATGAGGGGCACGTGTCTCCCTAGAGTGAACAGACAAGATACCTCACAAGTGTAATTTCCTGAACTAGGTCTTCAAATAGATAGGCTGATAACCTTGGTAGAAGGAAAGCTATTGTGCGTGATGTATTTACCTGACTGATTTAACCTTATGCATTCTATGTGAACATCAGTACATTAGAAATTGGTTGGGATCTCTTGTCCTGCTAGTTGATGCATTGAACCTTTTTTTTTGTTTTTTTAGTTTATTCAAGTATAGTTCATAGGCAGAGGAAGTCACTCATTTAAATGCATCATTTGAAGAATTTTTGTAATTGCGTGTATTAATATACGTCTATCACAATCAACACATAAAGCTATTCTACCATTCTAAAAAGTTTCCTTATGACCTTTTGCAGTTGATCCCTTGCTCTGGTCCCACGTAAACACTGATCTTTTTTTATAACTGTTTTTGATTTTTCTATATTTTCACATAGAGTGATAAAGTATTTGCGTATTATTCTAAGATCACTCATATTATTTTGTGCATTAATGCACTTGCTGTATTTGTATGATTTAGTCTGGTAGTACTAAGTTCTGGAGAGGTTTGGATAAATTGATTATTATTGGTGAGTTGCAAATAGTTGCAAGCATCCTAAAAATTTTGGCCTTCATGTTGCAAAGTTAGACATTTGCTTACCTTATGACCTAAAATTTCATTTTATATAAATACTGGAAATACCCCATGAAGCAGTGTTAAATGGAAGATAAAGTTCAAAAAGTTTAATAGAAGGTGTATATAGTACATCACATTGGTACTCAGGAAAGAGAAATTTGATGATATAGGGTCATGCACACATATTCATGCGATAAAATTGTATAAAAGAATAGAGCTGTTGAGCTTAACTTCACTGTCTGAATATCAAACGTCTTAGACATAACATGGGACAGGCATTTTCCATCACGTATTGACATGTGAAATTTCAAACCCCTACAGAATGTGAAGAAAAAAAATAAAAAATAGAAATAAACAATTATATAATTCTACACTGGCCGCCTCCTTAGTGCAACAGGCAGCGCGTCAGTCTCATAATCTGAAGGTCCTGAGAGCATTGAACCTTTTTCTATTGGATTTATATTTTGTTTCTGTCTTCTGTCCTTACTCTTCCTCTTGCTGTTCTCTTTCCCTATTTTTCTTTGTGTTTCGAGTGCTTTACAATAGTTTTATTTTTTCTTATTACTGTTGTACAAATATCTACATTAGTTTATTTCTCTGTGTCATTCTATCCTTTCTACTTGCTACAGCCTAATTTTTATAATTTTTTAATTAATTTTAATGAGAAATAGCAATGAGAGTATCAAAACAGGTCAGTAGGACAGTTATAATAATACATTGTATATTGTTATCTTTGTAGTAGTTTTTCAGAGCACAAGATGCAGGCATGACATCTTGTCTAAACAATATTAGTACATATCTTTCTTTTCACTGAACTAAGATAATGTAGCACACACACACACAGTTTTTTCACTACAAAATGGTACTTCATCTATATCCCCCTTTTAGTTTTGTTCAGTCAGAGATGGTGTTCCATTGCTAGAGAAGCTGTATTTAGAAAAGTTTTTTTTTTTTTTTTTTTTTTTTTTTTGTCTTTTTGAGACAGGGTCTCGCTATGCAGGTCAGGCTGGCTTTAAGCTCACTTCTTAGCTCAGGCTGGTCTCGAACTCACAACAATCCTCCTGCCTCAGCCTCCCGAGCGCTGGGATTACAGGCATGCGCCACCACGCCCGGCCTTAGAAAAGTTTTTAAAGGATCTTTTCATACTTGGTGCCAGTTCAAATATTGTGGCTACTTGAATTTAGCAAAATTACACAATGTAGTCCAGTAGTTCATGAGGGTAGTCGGTTGTCAGAAGAACTAGCATTTATCAGAAGTTGTTGACTTGAGTCTTTTACATCCTCAGTCACTTTTCTCTGTGCTCCCATAATGTCTTTGAATAGAAAATTTAGGACACCGGTGAGTTAAGGCACTACAGCCTGATTTCAATATATTTTCAAGCTTAGAGCATTGATAATATAAGTGAAATATGTAGAAAATTATGTTTAATTCTCATTTTCCACATGTTTATATCAGAGTTCTGCATAAAGAGTATCAGGGATTTATTTCTTATTTTTATTAATATTTGTATTATTTTTAGCACTCAGAAATACTGAAGGACCCCTCTTCTATCAGCAAGATTAACAATTGGTATTTGGATTCATTTTATTTATCATCTGTCAATAAATCTATCCATTCATCTCTTTTTCTTATTTTGTTTTGTAGGAAAAATAAAATACTGAACATTCCAAGAAGGAGTTCCAAGAGATTCCTGAACAGCAAAACTTTTATATACTTATATATAATAATTAAATAATTATGTTATATAAATGTATAAAAATACATTTAAAAACCCCTGCATGCTTAGCATCAAATTTCCATGCTTTTAAAGAAAAATGTCTTAGTTCAAACATGGCCTCTGAAAATACCTACCTAGACACACATGATTTGTGACTGTTGCAATATTTTCCCAAAAATTAGCTTTATATTTGGAAAGGCTACCCAGTGAATATAGTATATATGTATTATGTATACATAATGTTTATATATTGGCTGAAAGATATTATGACAAATACATTTCATAGACAATTTTGATATTAAAAAGCTGATCTTCCTTCCCAGAAAAGATTAATGACAAAGACATTCTGTAGATATGCCTGTACAAAAACTGTAGCTTGCCTCTTGGCTATTAAACTTAGCTCAGACAAATTTCCTAACCTTATTATTCTCCCATAATCATAATAATTATTGTTTTGTTTCTTCTCTCAATTTCCTCTGGGGCATTAGTTCCCCCACCCTACTACTATTAAAACGCTGCTCTCCGCAGTCCTTCCACGAGTCCTAAGCCTTCTCTTTTATTGTCTGCAGTGGGCAACCTGCCACATGATGAATTTTTATTTTGTGTCATACTACAAAACACTTAACAAATGTATGACAAATAAAATATTTAATGAATGAACGTTTTTCATTTAGCATGCAGCAATTAAGAGGAAGCATCCTGTTTGTTTATCCACAGGAGTTTATCTGTACAAGTGTCAAAACAAAGAAATCACTTAAAATACTTTATTATTGGTATGGCTTAAAATATGATGTGGGATAATACCTTCTGAATTTAAAAAAAGGAAAATGACAAAGCAACAAAGCAGTAAATGGTATAATATGCAGACACTTTGAAAACAATTTTTAAATTTAATTTATTAATTTTGAATATAAACTTTTTAATTTTTAGTTTTTAAAAAAGTACAATGCAGAAATAAATGCTTATTATCAAAAGTTGGCTTCTAAAAAGAGCTGGTATAAGAGATACTGTCCTCTCAATAGTTGCTTCTCCTTTCCATTCAGTAAATGGTTGAAGGTTATTAGTGAGTATGGATTCCAATGAAGATGTGAAAAAATAGACCAGTAACACAGGTGGATCATTTTTGTATGTGTTTCTATAAGCCCAGTACCAAATTCTTCTCACATTTCTTCCAAAAATTTTTGTCTCAGAATAACTCCTTACTTAGTAACTGTAATAGGCAATTTTGAATTTTGTCTATACTGACTTCTCTAGCTCAGTAACTATCCCGCACAATGATGGCTTTTGCAAACACTACCATCACCTATACCCACCCTCAAAGCTCTTATTCTTAGCCCCTAAGTTCAGACTAAAACCCACGCAAAGAGGACTTCTTCTATACTTAAGGTAGTACACTGCAGTACAAATTACTTCCATTCATGAATTTAATTTAGTGTTATACCACATTTTAAGATTATCTTTACTTAAAAGTGTATGTTCTTTCATTTATTTATAAAAGTAACATACTTTGTCTATCCTGTTTGCAGTAATTATATATTAGTCTGAGTTTAATTGGTGGATCAGGACATTAACAGTGTGTGTTTACAAGGAAAATGATGGATTTTGTTGCCCAATAAGATTATTTTTAAGGGCTAGTGACATAGCTCAGTAGACTAAGCACCTGTTTGGCAAGCTCAGGGACAAGGGTTTGATCCCTGGTCTCACATCTCCTGGGATTCTGGCACGTACTTGAAATCCCAGTGCTAGGGAAGTGAAAACAGAAGGATCACTATGAGTCCAAGCTGCATAGTATGAACCAGTACCAAATATATAAATGAAAAATAAAGTTTATTTCTAGAGTCATGTGTATTCCTTATCATACTTGAGCTTTAATGTACTGTTATAGCAGTTATTTTACAGGGAATGTTGGTAAGTAATCACAATTCAAATATGATTATATGCCTATAGCACCATCTTTACCATTTCTTTTGCTCTGTATATCTTATTTTTACAAGCTTCTTGTCATATTTATAGACAATAAAGTATATAGGCACTATGAAGTCAAACATGTGCCTTTGTTAAAGATATGAAAGCATCACTAGGTTTCAAAATATATTTTACAGGAATGAGACTGTTTAATGATTTTAATGCTTTGCATAATTTCTCATGGTTTTTCTTTTTAATAACTAAAACAGAGATACAGTATGGGAATAAGATTAATCAAACCAAGAACTCATGAAGAGAAAACTCTAACTTTGTGATTTTCTCATTACTAAATCTTCAAAGTTTTATAGTTTTATGCTGATAATTACTTAATGGTTCTAAATTATACAGTTACTTGCAATAATTCCCACTTAAATTATTTGCTCTATTTATAATTTAATCTATTTACTGAAAATAAGCTATTTGGAATCTTAATTGCTATATATTTAAAGAAATAATGATTTTATTTTGGCAAGATATAGATTGTCATCAACGAGTTACATATATTTCTTCATGTAAAATATCTGTAAAAGTTTTACATAACTGATTTACCAAGGAGTTTATAGTTCAAGTGACTTCAGTATAAAATAAAACAATTCCATTTGGAAAGGCCTACAGAAATAATACAAACATTATAATATTTAAACTTTTTAATGGTAACAGTATCACCTACACATTAATTGTATTAATGAAAGATACAGCTGAAGTTACAAATGTAAACATTCCCAATTGTATTTCACTCTGTTGTCCACCAGATCTTAGAAACTATTTAGAATGAATTATTGTTCATTATTCTGTAGTCTGAATACTAAATGCTAAGAGGCCCAAGAGACTAAAAGATTTTACTCTGCTATGATTTTCTTTTAGCAATTCTGAAACAGAACACATGCAATAGAAAATTAAAATAATAGAGCTGTAGGAAATATATTTAGCAATAATAAAATTATAGCCTTTAATTTGTTTGTTTCCAACAGTCTCACAATTTAAGAACAAGACAATTTTACTACAACATGTAATGTTATCTTTATAACTTGCTAAATCAAAAATTGCAAATTCAAATGATGACTATGGTACATCAGAGAGAGAATTGTATTTTCTTAGAGAAACAGTCTTGTTTCATAAGTGAGCATCATATATGAACTATAGAAGCATCTTCAAGACTTTCAGTGCGGGCTGGGGAGATGGCTTAGTGGAATAACTGCTTCCCGGGCAAGTGCAAGGTCCTGAGTTGAATCCCTGGTTCCACCAAAAGGAAAAAAAAAGACTTCCAGTGTGAGGGAAGGGCAGTATAAGACCCTTCCCACAGAAACCCAAATCAAAATGCTGTCTGTGGCTGGGAGAGAGAGTAAGAGGTAAAAAGCCAAGAAGGCACTAATGGTCTGTCCTTTATCTTACATGTGACACTCATTCTGAGCCAGAGGATAGATCTGTGTCTCTGAAATGTTTCCTTGGCCTCTGTTTCAGTGACAATATCTGTAACATGAGTGTATTAGCACTTTCATGGAGTTTGTAAACATCAGTTGATGAATTCAGAGAATGCAGCAACTAAATGTCCATTTTGAATACTAAATGAATGTGGGGAATTGTCAATGTTCGAGTTCTGACTTTATGTTGCTCTACTCTTGAAGAGACAGGTGTAAATTTTAGTAAAATTAAAAAGAAAATAAAAAGCACAACAAGTAAGAAAAATGTTGACTCTGAGACTATTTCCTCTGAAAAAGGTAAATGTTACTTCCTAATTCAAAAACTTTTTAATGAATGAGTGTCAATTAAAATGTAAACAAAATGAAATATCTAAATATAATTAACAAGTGAATCAAGATATATTTTATGAATAACAAATATTAATAGCAATCAGTATTAACAAACAATACCTGTGAATTTTA
>PVKA01042105.1:0-17633 GCA_004027165.1 Ctenomys sociabilis
CCACAATCCAACACAGTCCAGCATTCTGCAACCATAGGGAGTTATTCAAAGAAATTGTCGACCATATCCATTTACAGCTCAGCTTAATATTATGGGCTCACGATGTATACTTCATTTTTATACATTTATGCTTTTCTGCCGGATGGTTAAGACCTAGGTAGATCCAAACTTATATACCAACACATGTACTTTATATTTCCTATGTGGTCATTGAAGTCTTCTCAGGGTTTATCTTGTAGTCCTGTACATTATTCTGTAGTTCCTTTGTCTGTGTCTTCCATGTGGATGAGTCACGGCCAATGCTTGACCAGATTGCTCTCTGTGAGAGCCTGAGAGAACGTTTTCTCTTCATGTGACTCTCCCCAGGCACACTGTACAACTTCGATCTCTTTCCTCTGTGGCTCCATAATCTCCTTGTTCAGAAAATTTGGGGCTCAACTGAGTTTCATGATGTTACAGTACAGGTTCTCCTATGTCCTGAGTCTTCGCTGACCTTGAAAGGCTAGGGCCAAAATGTTGTCTGCCCTTGCATCTCTCCTATTTCTAAAATTTTGATCTGTGAACTTAAGTTGATAACCATCCAGAAGAAAAGCGGATTAGTATCCTGCACCATATGCCATTCACTTTGCCTTATCTGACTCAATTGATTTTAGTTGTTGTTGTATGTTTCCTTTTGTATTTCTGCTTTTCGCTTGTTATACTAGGGAGACTATGTGATATTTACACATACATTTCTGGTTTATTACACGATTGAGTATATGTTCAAGTGGCATCCACTTCAATATAAATGCCTCAAGCTTATCATTATAGCTGAGTAATACTCCATTATATAAAAATACCACATCTTTCTTCAACCATTCCTCATGTGATGGACATCTTCTTTGTTTCCAAGATTTTGCTATCACACATTGTGCTGCTATAAACATAGGTACACATATATCACTATGATACAATGTTTCCAGATCCTTTGGGAAAATTCCCAGAAGGGGGATAGCCGGCTTGAATGGGATTTCTAGTCCTCCTCTTTGAGGAGTCTCCACACTGACCTCCACAATGGTTGTACCATTCTACATTCCCAACAACAGTGGAGAGGTGTTCCCTTTTCCCCACAACCTCTCCAATATTTGTGCTGGGTGGATTTCCTTATGAGAGCCATTCTTTCTGGACTGAGATGATATCTCAATGTTGTTCTAATTTGCATTTTATGGATGGCTAGCAATGTGGAGCACTTTTTCATATATTTATTCACTTCTTTATCACAACTGAGAAGTGTGTATTCATCTCAGATGCCCATTTCTAAATTAGGTCTTTAAATTTGAGGGCCCTGTAACATCTTAGTTCTTTATGTATTCTAGACAGCAGACCTTTCTCTGTTTGATTATTAGTTAGGAATTTTTCAAAATTTGTCGATTGTCTTTTCACGTTCTTGACAATTTTTTTTGACATGCAGAAGCTCCTTAAGAAGAGTTGATGCCAGTTGTTGATTCTTTCAAGTGCTTCCGGTGCGAATATGTTTCTTCATGAAATCTTTGCCTTCCCGTATGTTGTCACGAGTTCCTCCTACTTTCTCTTCCCGGAGATTCAGTGTTTCTGTTTTAATGTTTAGATGTTTAATCCATTTTGAGTGTTGCTTAGTGCATGGTGATAGAGCTGGGTCAAGTTTTAGTTTTCAGCATTTAGAAAGCCTGGTTTTCCAGCACCATTTGTAACAGAAGCTATCATTCTTCCAGTGAGTATGCTTGGCCCATTTGTTGAAGATCAGATATCTCAGTTTTTCCATAGATGCTTCTTCATCTTCGAATCTATTCCACTTATCCTTAGGTCTCTTTAGTTGCCAATACCATGTTGATTCTATCACAGTGGCTTCCTAGTAAAATTTCAAGTCAGGAATGGGAATGCCTCTTGCCTTGTCCTTATTGACCAACATTGCTTTCGCATTTGTAGGTCATTTTTGGTCCCAAATAAATTTTGGGAACTATTTCTCCAGGTCTGAGGGGAATGTTTGTGGCAGTTTGATAGGGATTGCATTAAATCTGTACAGCAATTTTGGGAGTATGGCCATCTTCACGATGTTGGTTCTTCCTATCCAAGAGCATGCAATATATTTGCATTTTGTGAAATCCATTATAATCTCTTTTCTTAGGGTGTTGTAATCTTCTGTGAAAAGATCTTTTAGTTCCAAGGTAGTTAAGTGAATTCCATGGTATTTCATTTTCCATGGTGCTATTGGAAAAGGTATTGTTTCCATTGTTTCCATTTCAGTGTGCTTGTTATCTATGTAGCGGAATGCTATTGACTTTTGAGTATTGACTTTGTATCTTGTTATGCTACTGAATTTCCATATCAGTTCGAGTAGTTTCTTGGAGGAATTTTTGGGGTCTTCCAAGTAAAGCATCATGTCATCTGCAAATAGTGATAATTTAACTTCATCTTTACCTATTCTTATTCATTTTATTTCTCCCTCTTTTCTAGTGGCTGTTGCTAAGGATTCCAAGACTATATTGAATAGAAGCGGTGATAGAGGACATCCTTGTCTTGTACCTGATTTAACAGCAAAAGATTTCAGTTTTTCCCCATCTAGGATTATATTAGCTATTGAGTTTTCATAGATGGCTTTTATCAAGTTACGGTAGAGTCCATGTATTCCAACTTTCTGTATGACTTTAAACATGAATGAGTGTTGGACTTTGTCAAAAGCTTTCTCTGCATCAATTGAAATGATCATGTGGCTTTTAGATTTCAGTCTATTAATATAGTGTATTACATTTTTAAATTTTCAAATATTGAACCATCCTTGCATTGCTGGGATGAATACTACCTTGTCATGGTGAATGATCTTCTTGATGATTTGCTTTATTCTATTTTCTAGGATTTTACTCAGTATTTTTGCGTGTGTGTTCATGAGGGAGACTGGCCTATATTTCTCCTTTTTGATTGTGTCTTCCCCTGGTTTTGGGATCAGTATTATACTTGCCTCGAGATGTGGTTTTTGGAGGTTTGCTCCCTTTTCAATTTCATTGAACAGTTTGAGGAGTGTAGGGATTATATATTCTATAAATTTCTTGTAGAATTCAACTGTGACTCCATCAGGACCTGGACTTTTCTTAGTTGGTAGGCTTTTTATTACGTTTTGTATTTTGTTGGCTGTTATTGGTTTCTTTAGAGTTGTTATATCTTCTTGGTTCATTTTTGGTAATTTGTACCTTTCAAGGAACCTGTCCATTTCTTCTGTGTATTCCATTCTGTGATTGTAAAGATTCTAGAATTAACTATTGATAATCTTCTGAATTTCTGCTGTGTCCTTGGAGATTTCACCATTTTCATTCCTTATTTCACGTACTTGAATTTTTTCTTTCCTCTTTTTGATGAGGTTGGCAAGAGGCTTATCAAATTTGTTTAGTCTCGCAAAGAACCAAATTTGATTTGTGGATGCTTTGAACTGTTTTTTTCATCACAATTGAATTATTTTCTTCTCTAATCTTTATGATTTCTTGCCATCTTTGTGCCTGGTGTTTTGTTTGGTCTTCTTTTTCTAGATGTCAGAGGTGCAACATTAGTGTCTTTATTTGTTGCCATTCTGTTTTCCTAATGTGTGAATTCATAGCTATGATTTTCTCTCTAACAAGTGCTTTCATCAAGTCCCAAAAATTCCGGTAGGTTTTACTTGAATTTCCATTGAATTGTAGATACTGTTGAATTAGTTGTTGAATTTCTTCTGTGATCCATTGATTGCTGAGTAGGGTGTTCTTTAGTTTTCATGATTTTGGCAGAATTTTTTTGATTTTTTTTTTTTTGTTTGTTTATTTCCAGATTCATTGCACTGTGGTCATATAATATGCATGCGATAATTACTATTTTCTTGCATATACTTATGCATGACCTTTGCACGAGTATGTGGTGTATTTTGGGAAATGACCCTTGTGCAGCTGAAAAAGATGTATATTCATTAGTGGTTCTGTGGAACACTCTGTATATGTCCACCAGGTCCATTTGTTCCAAGCTTTGTTTCAGTTCTGCTACTTCATTGCTAATTTTTTGTCTGATTGACATATCTTTTTGAGATAAGGGTGTGTTAAGATCTCCTGTTACGATTGTGTTCTTTGACATTAAGTTTTTCATGTCCCTTAAGATTTGTCTTACACTCCGTCCCGCCCGCGCCTGCCCAGCCCCTGACACCGGCCAGAGACAGCCCCGCCGACTCTGCCATCCTGCTCCATCCCGCCCGTGCCCGCCCAGTCCCTGAGACTGGCCAGAGACAGCAGGGCCGACTTGGCCATTTTCCTCCATCCCACCCATGCCCGCACAGCCAGAGACCAGCCTGAGACACTGGCTGATTCCAGCGGCCTCCTGGATCCCACGCCAAGCTTTCCCAGCGAGAGCGAATTTACAGGAATCTCCAGGCTTCCCAGATCAGTGCGAGTGTGGTGAGTCTGAGGGAGAGCCTTTGGCTTCTTCCCACGTGCCCTACGCAGATCCCTGTCCCCAACGCCTCCAAGCCAGTAACTGGCCTGAAACCTCAGGACGCACTCACGAACACCTCCCTGGATCCCCTGACCTTAACCCCACTGATTGAGTGGGAATTTCCCCGATTCTCTGGGCATCAAAGGTCAGTGAGTGTAGAACTCCAGGACCGTCGTGCCTGAGATACATTTCTCAGGGATTACCTGCCTGCCACCCCCCGTGGCCCGGTGACAGCTCCAGGCACACTGTGCCAGAGAAACATTTCCAGGTGATTACCGTTCCCAGCCCAAAGCCCAAGACCCAGTGCAGGTCGGCCTGGAGTGAGAACTCCAAGCCTGCCACACTGGAGGGACATTTCTCAGCAATTCACGGTCCCAAGCTATGGACTGAAACCCAGCACAGCCTGGTCTGTGAGTGAGGGCTCCAGGCCCACTACACCAGAAGTACCTGTCCCAGCCTTCTCGGGCTACAGCCTGTAGACCCGGACCCAGCACAAGCTGGCCGGCTCAGTACAGCCTACTCAGAGAATAAGATTATCCACTATCCTTTTGTGAGCCCAGAACACCTACCAAAGCCCAGGCCCACCTACATGGGAAATGACCTGCCTGACACAGGAGGGCTGACCCCGGGAACCAACATAGGGTAACCAAAGGAGCTTCAGCAAAGACGGAACTGAACACAACAGCTAGACCCAGGATAGGCATACCTGGATAATCTCAAACTTAATAGACTGGCACCTGACTCTCATAACAAGCTAAGGTTATAGCAGCACCAAAACTCTACACCAAAGGTCAAAGATCAGTGCTATACAAAATGACAAAGAGAAGGGGAAAAATGCAATCCCAGACCTTGAGTCCATCAGGAAGGGCAGAGGACACTAGCTCAGCTGCAACGAATGAAGTAACACATACAGCAGCAAAGAAACAACGCCAGAAAGCTATAGAGGAAATAAAACAAGAAGTAATTCCCCAAATTAAAAAGGAAATATTTGAATACTTAGCATCTGAAATAATAAATGAATTCCAGAAACATTGGGTGGAAAAACGATGCTCACCCAGAACAAGTGCAGAGAGCATTATACCAGCTGATATATATGAATTAACAGCATCTGAAGCAAAGAAACAACAACAGAAAGATCATGAGGAACTCAAACCAGAAATAAGTTCTGAAATCAAAAAAGAACTTTTTGAAGTCATACGATCTGAAATACCAAAACAAGTCGAGAAATATACAGAGGAAATCCAACTTGGAAGAAACACAGCAGAAAAAGAATTAATAACTACCTCTAAAGAAGACATGGAAAAAAAAATTGAGGAGATCAAAAATATGATGGATTCCTTGAATGAGCAATACAGAAAAGAAATAGAACACATGAAACACAGTCAAAGAGATATAGAAGAACTAAAAATAGCAATCACAAGTCTACAAAACCATCTGAATGAAAGCAAAGAAAGAGTTTCAGATCTTGAAGAGGCCGGAGCACCTAGTGAAACAGTGAGAAAGGATCTCTTAAAAACAATGACAATGCAGGAAAAAATAATCCATCACCTGCAGGATGACGCCAGAATGAACAATGTGAGAATAATTGGTATCAACGAGAATGAAGGAGTTAATATAAATGACATAAAAAGAATTTGGGGAGAAATAAGTGCAGAAAGCCTCCCAAATACGAGGAAACAATCCAACATTCAGGTCACCGAAGCATACAGAACACCAAATAACCTCAACCCAAGTATAAACACACCGAGACATATAATAGTTAAGATCGCAGAAATCCAACACAAAAATAATATACAGAAAGCTGCTAGAGAGAAGAAGGAGCTCACTTTCAAAGGAAAACACATCAGAAATAGAGCCAACTTCTCTACACAAACAATGAAGGCAAGGAGAGCATGCAGCAGAGTTCTTTAAGTCCAAACCAAAACATATTCCAGCCCAGACTACTATACCCTGCAAAACTCTCTTTCAAGTTTGATGGAGAAGTGAAATACTTCCGTGACAAAGAACAACTAAAGAATTTCATGATGACAAAGCCATCCCTTCACAGGCTGCTGAAAGAGGTTCTAGAGAGAGAGCACAACGACCAGAACTCCATGCAAGAGAATGGAAGGAACCCACTAAACAGGACAGTCAATTAAACACAGGTTACAAAGGAGTAAGAAATACCAGGTAAATATCATGACAAACATAAGTCAGCACATTTGAATTATAGCCATCAATTTAAATGGACTCAATTCTTTCATTAAGAGAAATAAACTGGCACAGTGGATTAGGAAACAAAATCCAACAATATGCTGTGTACAAGAAACACACTTAACACAAAAGGACATTCACAGGCTCAAAGTCAAACGATGGAAAACAATACTACATGTCCCAGCACCTCAGAAAAAAGCAGGAGCAGCATTTCTGTTCTCAGACAGTCTTAACTTCAAACCAAGAATGATCAAACGACACAAAGAAGGCCGCTATATATTGGTCAGGAGAAAAATTCAAGACCAAGAAGTATCACTGATAAATATCTATGCACCAAACACAGGAGCACCCAACTACGTAAGACAAATCATAAGGGACATGAAAAACTTAATGTCTAAGAACACAATCTTAACAGGAGACTTTAACACACCCTTATCACAAAAAGATAGGTCACAAGAACAAAAATTAGCAAGGAAGTTGCAGAACTGAACCAGAGTTTGGAACAAATGGACCTGGTGGCCATATACAGTGTTCTAACCAACCACAGCTGAATACACATTTTTTTCAGCTGCACATGGGTCATTTTCCAAAATAGACCACATACTAGTCCAGAGGTCATGCCTAAGTATATGCAGGAAAATAGAAATTACCCCATGCATACTACCTGACCACAATGCAATGAAATTGGAAATAAATGACAAAAGAAACGAGAAAAACCCGCTAAATTGATGGAAACTAAACAACACCCTACTCAGCAATCAATGGGTCGTAGAAGAAATTCAACAAGAAATTCAGCAATATCTACAATTCAAAGAAAATTCAAGTACAACTTACCGGAATTTATGGGATGTGATGAAAGCAGTTCTTGGAGTGAAAATTATAGCTATAAACTCACACATTAGGAAAACAGAAAGGGAACAAATTAGCACCTTAATGTTGCACCTCCAACAACTAGAAAAAGAAGAGCAAACAGATCCCAGAGCCCAAAGACGGGAAGAAATCATAAAGATTAGAGCAGAAATTAACTCATTTGAGATGAAAAAATCAATTCAAAGAATCCACAAATCAAAAAGTTGGTTCTTTGAAAAACTAAATAAAGTTGATAAGCCTCTTGCCAACCTCATCAAAAAGAGGCAAAAGAAAATTCAAGTACAAACGATAAGGAATGAAAAGGGTGTAATCACCACAGACCCAGTGGAAATTCATAAGATTATCAATAGTTACTTTGAGACTCTTTACGCTCACAGACTAGAAGACACAGAAGAAATGGACAGATTCCTCAAAAGGTACAAATTACCAAAATTGAATCAAGAAGATATTACAACTCTCAATAAGCCGATAACAGCCAAAGAAATATGAAACATAATAAAAAGCTTACCGACAAAGAAAAGTCCATGCCAGATGGATTCACAGATGAATTCTACAAGAAATTTATAGAAGATATAATCACCACACTCCACAAATTCTTCCACGAAGTCGAAAAGGAAAAAATCCTCCCAAAATCATTTCTGGAGGCATGTATAATACTTATTACAAAACCAGGGAAAGACAAAACCAAGAAGGAGAACTAGAAGCCAAACTCCCTCGTGAACATAGATGCAAAAATACTCAACAAAATCCTGGCAAATAGAATACAGCAAGTCATCAAGAAGATCATACCATGACCAGGTAGGATTCATTCCAGGGATGCAAGGATGGTTCAATATTTGAAAATCTATAAATGTAATACACTATATTAATAGACTGAAATCTAAAAAC
Organism: Ctenomys sociabilis; assembly: GCA_004027165.1. Taxonomy (NCBI): domain Eukaryota; kingdom Metazoa; phylum Chordata; class Mammalia; order Rodentia; family Ctenomyidae; genus Ctenomys; species Ctenomys sociabilis. The sequence continues at coordinate 8,413 of PVKA01042105.1, forward strand.
CACATGATCATCTCAATTGATGCAGAGAAATCTTTTGAGAAAGTCCAACACTCATTCATTTTCAAGGTCCTACGGAAAATTGGAATAGATGGACTCTATCTTAACTTGACAAAAGCCATCTATGACAACCCAAAAGCTCATGTAATCCTAAATGGGGAAAAACTGAAATCTTTTACTCTTCAATCAGGTACAAGACAAAGATGTCCTCTATCACCCCTCCTTTTCAATATAGTGTTGGAATCCTTAGCAACAGCCATGAGAAAAGGGGGAGAAATAAAGGGAATAAGAATAGGAAAAGAAGAAGTTAAATTATCACTATTTGCAGAAGACATGATATTTACTTGGAAGATCCCAAAAATTCTATGAAGAATCTACTAGGACTGATAGGGAAAGTCAGTAACATAGCAGGATACAAAATCAATACACAGAAGTTGATAACATTCCTCTATACAGATAACAATCACACTGAAAGGGAAACTATAGAAACAATACCTTTCACAATAGCACTGCGGAATATGAAATACCTTGGGATTCACTGAACCAAGGAAGTCAAAGATCTTTTCTCGGAAAATTACAACACCCTAAGAAAAGATATTTTGGTGGATTTCAGAAAATGAAAAGATATTCCATGCTCCTGGATAGGAAGAACCAACATCATGAAGATGGCCATACTCCCAAAATTGCTGTACAGATTCAATGCAATCCCTATCAAATTGCCACCAACATACCTCCCAGATATAGGGAAATCAATCCTAAAATTTATTTGGAACCAGAAACGACCTAGAATAGCAAAGGCAATATTGGCCAATCAAGACAAGGCAGGAGGCATCACAATTCCTGATTTGAAATTAGACTACAAAGCCACTGTGATAAAATCAACATGGTATTGGCAACAAAATAGACCTGAGGATCAGTGGAATAGATTAGAAGATGCAGAGGCATCCACGAAAACACTCAGCCATCTTATCTTTGACAAAGTGTCAACACAAGCTAACTGGAAGAAAGATAGCCTCTTTAACACATGGTGCTGGAAAACACGGCTTTGTACATGCCAAAAATTAAAAATTGACCCAGCTCTATCAGCATGCACTAAGTTAAAGTCAAAATGGATTAAAGATCTAAACGTTAAAAGAGAAACACTCAATCTCCTGGAAGAGAAAGTAGGAGGAACTCTTGAAGACATAGGGGTAGGTAAAGAGTTCATGAACACACATCTATTCGCATGGGAAGGTCTTGAAAGAATCAACAAATGGGATCAACTCTTCTTAAAGTCCTTCTGCATGTCAAAAGAAATTGTCAACAGAGTGAAAAGACAACCCACAAATTTTGAAAAAATCCTAACTAATAAGCAATCAGACAGAGGACTACTGTTTAGAATTTATAAAGAACTAAGATATAACAGGGCCCTCAAATTTAAAGACCCAATTCAGAAATGGGCATCTGAGATGAATACACACTTCTCAGAGGACGAAATTAAAGAAGCGAACAAATATATGAAAGCATGCTCCACATCACTAGCCATTCGTGAAATGCAAATAAAAACAGCACTGAGATATCACCTCACTCCATAAAGAATGGCTATCATAAGGAAATCAACCAACACCAAATGTTGGAGTGGTTGTGGGGAAAAGGGAACACTTCTCCACTGCTGGTGGGAATGTAGACTGCTACAACCCTTGTGGAGGTCAGTGTGGAGACTCCTCAAAAGAGTAGGACTAGAAATCCGATTCAAGCCGGCTATCCCCCTACTGGCAATTTTCCCAAAGGATCTGGATACGTTGTATCATAGAGATATATGTGTACATATGTTTATAGCAGCACAATGTGTGATAGCAAAATCTTGGAAACAACCAAGATGTCCATCACATGAGGAATGGTTGAAAAATGTGTATATATATGGAGTATTACTCAGGTATTAAGAATGATAAGTTTGAAGCATTTATACTGAAATGGATGCCACTTGAACATATACTCATAAGTGAAATAAACTGGACAAACATGTGTAAATATTTTATAGTCTCCCTTGTATAAGAAGCGAAAAGCAGAAATACAAAGTAAAATAAAACGTACAACAAGTAAAATCAATTGAGTCAGATAAGTCAAAGTGAATTGCATATGCTGCAGGATACTAATCAGCTTTTCTTCTGGATGGTTAACAACCTAAGATCCCAAGTCAGAGTTGCAGAAATAGAAGAGCCACAAGGCCAGCCAACATTTTGGCCCTAGCCTTTCAAGATCAGCGAAGACTCAGGGCATAGGAGAACCTGTATTGTAACATCATGAAACTCAGGTGAGCTTCAAATTTTCTGAACAAGGAGATTATGGAGCCACAGAGAAAAGAGACTGAAGTTCTAAAGTGTGGCTGGGAAGAGTCACATGAAGAGAAAACTTTCTCTCAAGCTTTCACAGAGAGCAAACGGGTCAAGCATTGGCCGTGACTCATCCACATGGATGACACAGACAAAGGAACTACAGAATAATGTATAGGACTACAAGATAAACCCTGAGAGGACTTCAATGACCACATAGGAAATATAAAGTTCTTGTGTTGGTATATAAGTCTTGATCTACCTAGGTCTTAACCATCCAGCAGAAAAGTATAAAAATGAAGTATACATCGTGAGCCCGTAATATTAAGCTGAGCTGTAAATGGATATAGTCGACAATTTCTTTGAATAACTCACTATTGTTGTAGAATGCTGGACTGTGTTGGATTGTGGTGTCGAGATAAGCACCTAAGTTAGTTGAATGTCAATGGAGTGCCCACTTTTGACAGGTGTAGACAAAGGAAGGTTTGTAGAAAAAAAATCATGATGTGTGTGTATAGACAGTACAGTTTTGATAGATAACCCTGTGCTTCTACAAAATTCTATGAGAGGCAAGATCTGCACTAATGGTCGTTGGACAGGATATTATGTCGGCTATTAGTACTATGGTCATCCACTAGGTAAATCATTATTGAATTTTTGATATAATTCAGGTATAAAAAATAAGATAAGTAAGCAGCTACTCTCTTAACTCACTGATAAGAGATATCTGCTAAAATAATATCTGTAAATATAATATCATGGATGCACTTTGTACAATACCAAAACTTTATGAAAACAGTTTGCAATGTATTAATTCATCTAATGTCTATCGTTACGGTGTCTTGAAACTGTCTGTTTGACATTTGTATTTTAATAAAATAAAAATAAATGAAAAAATGAAAAAAATTTAAAAAAAAAGATTTTTCTTACATAGTTGACTGCTCCTGTGTTTAGTGCCTAGATATTTATGAGTGTTACTTCTTGTTCTTGAATTTTTCCCCAGACCAATATATAGTGGCCTTCTTTGTGTCGTTTGAGCATTCTTGGTTTGAAGTTGAGACTGTCTGAGAACAAAATTGCTACTCCTGCTTTTTTCGAGGTGTTGGGGCATGTAGTATTGTTTTCCATCATTTGACTTTGAGCCTATGAATGTCCTTTTGAGTTAAGTGTGTTTCTTGTATACAGCATATGCTTGGCTCTTGTTTCCTAATGCCCAGTGCCAGTCTATTTTTCTTAATTGGAGAATTGAGTCCATTTAAATTGATGGTTATAATTGAAATGTGTTGACTTATGTTTGTCATGATATTTACCTGGTATTGCTTACTCCTTTGTAACCTGTGTTTAATTGACTGTCCTGTTTAGTGGATTCCTTCCTTTCTCTTTCGTGGAGTTCTGGTCATTGTGTTCTCTCTCTAGAACATCTTTCAGCAGCCTGTGGAGGGATGGCTTTGTCATCATGAAATTCTTTAGTTGTTCTTTGTCACGGAAGTATTTCACTTCTCCATCAAACTTGAAAGAGAGATTTGCAGGGTATAATAGTCTGGGCTCGAATTTGTTTTCATGTAGGACTGGAAGAACTGTGATTCATGCTCTCCTTGCCTTCATTGCTTGTGTAGAGACGTTGGCTGTAATTCTGATCGGTTTTCCTTTGAATGTGAACTCCTTCTCTCTAGCAGCTTTCAGTATATTATTTTTGTGTTGGATTTCTGGGATCGTAACTACTATATGTCTCGGTGTGTTTCTACTTGGGTTGAGGTTATTTCGTGTTCTGTGTGCTTCGGTGACCTGAATGTTGGATTGTTTTCTCATATTTGGGAGGTTTTCTGCCAATGTTTCTCTCCAAATTCTTTTTATGTCATTTGTATTGACTCCTTCATTCACGTTGATACCAATTATTCTCACATTGTTCATCATGGCCTCAACTTGCAGGTGATGCATTATTTTTTCCTGCATTCTCATTGTTTTTAAGAGATCCTTTCTCACCTTGTCACTAGCTGCTCCAACATCTTCAAAATCTGAAACTCTGTCTTCGCTTTCACTCAGATGGTTTTGTAGACTCGTGAGTGGTATTTTATTTCTTCTATATCTCTTTGACTGTGTTTCATGTGTTCTATTTCTTTTCTGTATTACTCATTCAAGGAATCTGTCATATTTCTGATCTCCTCAATTTTCTTATCCATGTCTTCTTTAGAGGTAATTTTTGGTTCTTTTTCTGCTGTATTTCTTCCAAGTTGGATTTCCTCTCTATATTTGTGGACTTGTTTCTGTATTTCAGATCCTATTACTTCAAAAATTCTTTTTTGATTTCTGACCTTATTTCTGGTTTGAGTTCCTCATGATCTTTCTGTTGTTGTTTCTTTGCTTCAGATGCTTTTAATTCATATATATCAGCTGGCACAATGCTCTCTGCACTTGTTGTGGGTGAGTATAGTGTTTCCACCCAATATTTCTGGAATTCATTCTTTTTTTTCAGATAGTGTGTATTCACTTATTTCTTTTTCAATTTGGGGAATTCCTTCTCATTTTATTTCCTCTATAGCTTTCTGCTGTTTTTCCTTGGATGTTGTATCTGTTAATTCATTCATTGCCGCTGAGCTAGTGTCTTCTGCCCTTCCTGATGGACTCACGTTCTGGGATTTCATTTTTCCCCTTCTCTTTGTCATTTTGATCTTTTGTTTAGAGCTTTGGTGCAGCTATAACCTTAGCTTGTTATGAGATTCAGTTCCCTGTCTACTAAGTTTGAGAATTTCCAGGTATGCCTTTCCTGAATCTAGCTTTTGTGTTCAGTTCCTTTTTTGCTGCTGCTCTGGTTCCCCTCTCTTGGTTTCTGGGGTCAGCCCTCCTGTGTCAGGCATGTCATTCCTCAGTGCGCAGGCCTGGGCTTTGGTGGGTTTTCTGGGCTCACAAAAGAATAGTTGATGATCTTATTCACTGAGTAGGCTGTAGTGGGTTGGCTAGCCTGTGCTGTGCCCTGGTCTACAGGCCATAACCTGAGACGGCTCGGAAAGGTCCCTCTGGTGCAGCGGGACTAGAACCCTCACTCACAGGCCAGGCTGTGCTGGACTTTGGTCCGTGGCGTGTGACTGCGGATTTCTGAGAAATGTCCCTCCGGAGTTGCCGGCTTGGAGTTCTCACTCCAGGCTGCCCTGCAGTGGGTCTTGGGCTATGGGGTGGGACCGGTAATCACCTAGAAATGTTTCTCTTGCACAGTGGGCCTGGAGGTCTCACTGGGCCACGGGTGGGGAGCGGCAGGGTATCCCTGGGAGATGTCTCTCAGGCATGGCGGGCCTGGAGTTGTACACTCACTGAACTTTGCTGCCCCGAGAGTCGGGGAAATTTCCTCTCTTTCAGCGGGCTTTAGGGCATGGAATCTGTGGAGGTGCTGTTTAGTGGGTCCTGAGGTTTCAGGCCAGTCCCTGACTTGGAGTACTTGGGGACAGGGAACCGGGTAGCAAGCGTGGGAAGAAGCCAATGGCTTTCCATCAGACTCACCACACTCTCACTGATCTGGGAAGCCTGGTGAGTTGTGCAAATTCCCACCCATTGGCAGAGCTTGTGGTGGGATCCTGGAGGCTGTTGGTGTCAGCTGCTGTCTCAGGCCATGGGCCGTGCTGTCTCTGGAGGTCTCTGGGGCTAGTCGGGCACTTTCGGGATGGAGGAGGACGGTGGAGTGGGTCGCGCTGTGTCTGGACAGTCTGTGATTTCCTAATTTCTTCCCCCATGGGTTCATTATTGCTGTACAGGAAAGCTATTCAATTTTGTGTTTATGTTATCCCTGTGACATGGCTGACTGATGCTAGTAGTCTTTCAGTGGACTTTTTAAATATTTTCTATATAGATAGTCACACCATCTGCAAATAATGATAGATTTTCTCCATATATATATATATATATATATATATATATATATATATATATATAATTTTTTTTTACTTTCTCTTCTCTGATTGCTTTGGCTTATGTTTCAAGAATTATATTGGACATAAATGGTGACAACAACATTCTTTCTATTTTTCTGATATTAGAGGGAAAATTTTCAGCTTCTCTACACTTATTAAAGTGCTGGAATTAGACTTCTCTTTAAATGCTGTGCTCAGGTGGAGGTGAGGTTTATGCAAACCTGTTTTATTGTAGTTGTTGAAATTCACAAACAGATGTTGGATTTTTCCAAAAATGCTTATTGCATCAAATGAATGTTGTGATTTTTTTAAAATTACATACTATAGAATAATAAACATAAAAAATACAAAATTTCATTAAATAATAGGAATTCAACAAGGATTGCTGTATTGCATGATATTTTCTTCCAATTAGTTCTTTATGTTATCAGATATAAACCTGATTTTTGAGTGCTTTTGTTTATGTGTGGTATTATAGTTATTGGCTTGCATACATGAACCTGTTCTTGTTTCCTTGGGATGAATTATACTTATTCTTGATGCACGAACTTTTTGATCATTCCTTGCCTTCCTTTGCCAGTATTTTGCTGAATATCTTTGCATCTGTGTTCCATAAAGGGAGTGATTTATACTTTTTGTTTTGCTTAGATGTTTTTCTGGTTTTGGAATCAGAATAATGCTAGGTTCCAGGAATGATTGTGAGATTACTCAACGCTTTTTATTGTCATTAAATTGCTTTAATTTCTTTAAAATGTTTGACAAATATTAGCATTATGTTCTAACTAATGTCCTTTTACAATGCACCTGTGAATCTAATGAGGCCTGGATTCTTTAGTTGATTGTTTTTTATTACTTCTTTAGTTTCATTTTATGTCACTGGATTTTTGAAGGATTTTTATATCTTCTTGGTTCAGTTTAGCAATTTGTCTGTATCTTGGATTCCAAGAATTTATTCTTAATTGTCCACTGTATTTGAATATAGTTTCTCAACTTAGCTACTAATAAATCTCACTTTTGGCATTGTCTGTTTTCATTTTGCACCTTCTGTTTCAAACTACATTGTTTTGGGTATTTTCTTGGTTACTTTCATGTTTCTTAAACTTACTACTTGACAACTACAATTTAAAGTTGGATAGGCTTATTTTATCTAAAAATATATGGGAGTTTCTGTCTCTAATCAGCTGGATCCAAATAGTAGCATTCATGGGGGTGATTGCAGAGGAAAAACAGTCCATAGCAGGGTAGACAGGAATTAGTGAAGCAGCAGCCTCGCTATCCCTTAGGCTACAGCCTTATTCAGTGGTGTCACCCACATTCAAAAAGGATCTTCGTATTACTAGTAACCAGATCTATGTCTAAAAACTCAGTGGAATAATTTAGGTATCACACCCTTAATCCATTTTTGCATACCCTAATTGAGCATTACCATAATTCATCCACATCTACAAAGCAAAGCCACATCTATAAGCATATGAGGCTTTGTGGAAACATTGCAGATAAGCAAAAATGGGCCTTTTTTGTTTTTCTAGGATCTTTACACACATCATTTGGTTATTTACTTGGACTTAGCTTGGTTTTTATGATGTGAGTATTTTCAGAAATAAACTTCCCTTTTACTACTTCTTTCATGAAGTCTATAGGTTCAGTTATGTTTTATTGGTATTTTCATTTGATTCTAGGAACTAGAATTTCTTCTTTGATTTTTTATGTGACACACTGATTATTCAAGAGTGCATTGGTTAGTTTGTATTTGCTTGGATAATTTTTATCTTTTCTTTTTCCATTGATTTCTAGTTTCATTGAATAATGATCTAATGATATGCACAATTTTAATTCTTTAGAATGTATTTAAGAGTGATTTACTGTCTAGCATGTGGTCATTTTGGAGAACTTTCCATGATGAAAAATTTCTGCTGAGAAAAATGTGTAGTGTATTATTGTTTGACAGAAAGCCCTGAGTATATCTGTTAATTTCATTAATGTGAACCCTTAGTTCAATTTTGATATGTCTTTATTGACATTTTCTAGTGCATTTGTGTAACTGTGAGAGTATGATGTTGAGTTCATCCACCACTTTATTGTGCTGGCATTTATGTGATTGCTTTAATATCCAGTTGTATTTTTTATGGTCGAACGTACTGCATATGGGTGCATACATGTTTGTAACTATTGCTTCATGTTCAACTGTTTCCTTTACCAATAGGGTGTGAAATCATTTGAATATTCTATCAGTTTTGGCTTGAAGATCAGTTTGTTGAGATTGGGGTATCTATTCCTATTTTTTCGGCGGTGATTCTGTTTCACAGAACATTATTTCCATCCTTTAGGTTCAATATATGAATTTATTTTGCATTAGATATATTTCTTTACAAAAAAAAATTGAACACATTGTGTTTCATTTCTTGCAACATTCTACAAGCTTGTGTACTTTTTGATTATGGAATTGACAGAATTTACATTGACTTGTTTTGAAAGAAGAGATTTGAATTTTTCCCATCATTGCATGGTTTTCTTCTTGTGGATTTCCTTTTGCTCAAGTGGTCACACTGTCTGATATATTCTTCTGATTAGAGTTTTTGTAATTGTTTATTCCATTTATTTTTCTTGGATACCCTTGAGAATTTTGTAGTGCTGGATTTGTAGTTATGAATTGTTTGAGTTGCTCTTTGTCATGGAAATACCTTATTTCTTCATCAACTTTGAAATATAGATATTTATTTCTGCATTTTCAGTCTATATGTTGGCTTGCTTTTTGCTCTCAGACACTATACATGTTATTTAAAAAGGATATTAAAAAGGATACTTGGTTTGCTATTCCAGTTAAGAGGGAAATTATTTCATTTATCACTATTAAAGATGGATTTAACAGTTCAGTAATAATTAGGTCATATATGATTGTATAATTTACACAGGAAAATTCCCTTTGTTTTCAAGTGATAAATGGGATGACTCACATTGGGAAATTGTTAAAGTATCTTCATAGTTCTGTGAGAGAATAAATATTATATTGAGA
>PVKA01042106.1:0-17627 GCA_004027165.1 Ctenomys sociabilis
TCAGATAAGGCAAAGTGAATGGCATATGCTGCAGGATACTAATCAGCTTTTCTTCTGGATGGTTAACAACCTAAGATCACAAGTCAGAGTTGGAGAAATAGAAGAGCCACAAGGCCCACCAACATTTTGGCCCTAGCCTTTCAAGGTCAGCGAAGACTCAGGACATAGGAGAACCTGTACTGCAATATCATGAGACTCAAGTGAGCTCCAAATTATCTGAGCAAGGAGATTGTGGAGCCACAGAGGAAAGAGATTGAAGTTCTATAGTGTGCCTGGGGAGAGTCACATGAAGAGAAAACTTTTTCTCAGGCTCTCATAGAGAGCATTCTGGTCAAGCATTGGCCGTGACTCATCCACATGGATGACACAGACAAAGAACTACAGAATAATGTACAGGACTACAAGATAAACCCTGAGAAGACTTCAATGACCACATAGGAAATATTAATTTCATGTGTTGGTATATAAGTCTTGATCTACCTAGGTCTTAACCATCCAGCATAAAAGTATAAAAATGAAGTATACATCGTGAGCCCATAATATTAAGCTGAGCTGTAAATGGATATGGTCGACAATTTCTTTGACTAACTCCCTATGGTTGCAGAATGCTGGACTGTGTTGGATTGTGGTGTCGAGTTCAAGCACCTAAGGTAGTTGAATGTCAAGAGAGTGCCCACTTTTGACAGGTGTAGACAAAGGAAGGGTTGTAGAAAGAAAAAATCATGATGTGTGTGTATAGACAGTACAGTTGGGATAGATAACGCTGTGCTTCTACATAATTCTATGAGAGGCAAGATCTGCACTAATGGTGGTTGGACAGGATATTATGTCGGCTTTTAGTGCTATGGTCATCCACTCGGTAAATAATTATTGAATCTTTGATATAATTCAGCTGTATAAAAACCTGTAAATATAATATCATGTATGCACCTTGTACAATACCAAAGCGTTATGAAAACAGTTTGCAATGTATTATTTCATCGACTCTGTATGGTTATGATGTTTTGAAACTGTCTGATTGACATTTGTATTTCAATAAAATAAAAATAAATGGAAAAAAAAAGAAACCAATGTACAGCTGATTTCTGAAATCCTCTGTTTCATGCACAGACTCTGCCTTCTGCCATTCAGCCACAAGCCTCAGGCTGCTTCCCAGTAAACAGGTGAGCTGATGGTCCACCTGCTGCCCCAAGGCTGCACTGATGGGAAGCTCCCTGTTTTCCACTTGTAAGGATCAGTTACAGTTCTGCCCCTATTGTAAGCACTGGGTCCAGAAGAAAGGGAGAGTCTCCAACACATTCCTTCTTATGTCTCATGAAATCATTTAGTCTGTGTTCTTAGAACATGATAGGTGACTCTAAAAGACACAATTGCGTGCAAATACTATCCCCATACTATTCATTAGATGACAGATTCTCCTATGATATTCTCTCTCTCTCTCTCTCTCTCTCTCTCTCTCTCTCTCTCTCTCTCTCCCTCTTCCCACCTCCCTTTCTCACATAATGTCTTCTCAATGTAATCATCTTGTCTTCTTTTAATCTTGCTTTCATGTAGTTTCCTACCCAGGGCTGACCTCTCTGAACTGTAGGTCTGAACATATGCTTCACCTGAGTTTGATCCCTAACTATGGACACACCTCTCTAGCCTCATCCCTCACCTCTCACAAGTCTTGTGCTCTGGCAGTGGGTTCCTACCAGACAGTACTGTAACTTCTTGGTGGGAAGGAGTCACGTTCTGTCTTGGCCCATCATCTTTAAATTTATTTTCTTCTTCACTTGGAATACTGTTTTCCTTCGATATCTAGATCAAACATTGGTCACCATTTAGATGAGTTATCACCTCTTTCCTGCATCTCCCAGTCTGGAAAAGATGACTGAATTACTGTAGCATTCTGTGTTTATTTTTATTAGAATGGCCTTTCTCCCCTAATAGGCCAGTACTTCACTAAAGGAAAAGATTCTCTTTCACTTCTTTTATCCTGTTCACATGACATAATTAGAAAGACTCAATAAATATCTTGTGAGAAGCTGTATTTGAAGAAAAGACTTCTCCAAATATAGCTTCTCTAACTGCAGTGGAGCACCCATCTCTGAAAAATGAAACAAAACATAAAAGGGGGAACATGTTGGGAGCCACAGAGCCAGGAAATCGATCAAATATATGTAGGTGGGACTTGATCCAGTGCATAAAGCAAATAAGTTACCTCACTCCTGAGATGAATGTCCTGTCTGTTAAGACTTGCTATCAGTTGCTAAGCAACCTAGTGTCATGCATTACTAACTTCACAAAAGTGTAAATAAAAGACAGTTTTGTTGTGGAAAAAAAGGGGGGAAAGAAAAAAATATATATACACAAGAGAGTTAGGATACATGTACAGCTACTTTCTCTTAGTTCACTAAGAATACAAGTTTGTACTAATATTGTTTAGACAAGATATCACATCTGCATCTTGTCCTCTGAATAACTACTACAAAGATAATATGCAATGTACTAATTATTATAAATGTCTTACAACCTGTTTTGAAACTGTTTCATTGTTATTCTATCTTTTTTCTCATTAAAATGAACAAAAATTATTTAAAATCACAAATAAATAAATAAATAAATAAATATCTTTTGAATGGGCAAAACAATTTGAAGAGAAATAACACTCTTGATACTCAAAGATCTCTCAAACAAACAAGGTTGGTGCCAGATTTTTATTGCTGAATGAATCCCAAGACCTGTAGTGAGAATTATAGGCACAGATTTGAAACAGTAGCCTGAAGTAATGTTGAATTATTAGAACTAAAATATCATTAAGCCTAAAGATTAGCTTAAGAAATATCTGAAAAGGTCATTTTGTTATGTCTTATGTTTAAAAATGAAGAGGTAGAAGAATTAAAGTCACATTATATAATACATATGTGTTTGAATATTCTAAATCTTTCCAATCTCAGATGTGAAAGAAAATATATAGAGAACCACTCATATACACTTCCAATTACAATTTCAGCATATTTAATATTAAAATACATGTTCACTGTATATTTTATATTTTTATGAGGCTCCTAGAAAGGCAACACAATAGATGAGCTGTGCTTGTGAACTAAACATTATATAGATATATACAAAAATGTGTATACACACACACACATATGTATATGTACTTTAATATACTTAGAAGTATACCATATATACTTAACTCCATCTCCACCAGGACAAAGTTTTTACATTTTCCCATTGTGTGATACATTGCAATTAATTCTACTTATCAAAGAATCTATGGAGAATTTGGCTGGGATCAACTCTCTCTCAACAGTGTCAAAAGTAGCCAAAGTCAAATCCCATTTTCCAAGGAGCTAAATCACTGTTTCTATAGTCAAGCATTCTGTTGTACATCACAGTGTATAAACAAGACGCAAAACCTAATTATCAAGACATCCTTGTGAGATTTCAACATTTTAAGAGACATCCTTTGCAAAATGAGTGCTTCTCTTTGGAGCGGTTTAGATGGTAGAACACGTGTTCATGTCATCTCTCTCATGCAGGGTAATAAAGAGACCTACACTGAATGTAAAAGGACATGTTTTCTTTCACATGTGGAGGCTGGGCTATGAAGAAGTGTGATGACTGAATATTGGGAATTGAGTAGTGGGGACAAAGGGAGGATGGGTAGGATTAGAATAGATGTGTTCAGTGTCATATCAAACCCTATTACTGTGCACAAAAATAGCATAAAACTTCATTTAAAAGACAAGTTTTTGCTAAGAAAAATTACTGGATGACCTAAAATTTTGAGGCATTAATTTTCCAGTCAAAATTTGTGCAACAGTTGAATCATTTCTTAGTGTTTCATTTAGAATTCACCTTTATAGATGAATGAGCCTTTGGATCTTAAAAAGCATTTTCCAAATTGACAGGTGACAGGATTTCAAGTAGTAATATATAGCTTTACAAATAATAACATATATTTCATAATAAACATTAATTCACCATTCAAATGTTGGGGAAGTAATTTCACCTCTTTTCTGCCAAACTTTTCAGAGACTGTAATTATCAGTATGTATTATAAACCTGTGATACAGTCCATTATGATTATATACAGTTCATTTTTACAAATTCTTATTTTATCACAATGTAAGCAAACTAAATTAGGAAATGTGTAAGTCTTGGTGTAATGTCTGGAGTTCAATTCATAAGAAATCTGATTTATTTAACATAGAAGAAAATCAAATGTGGAAAATTTAAGAGCAATACATTAGGAAATGGTATGCAATTGTAAAAATGTTCTTGGTACTATACTTTCCTAATGTTCTCATGTGTTATTTTTTTTAAGTCCAGTCAGCTTGTTTTCAACAATATAAGTTCCAGTAGCTCTGTATTGGAAAATGTCTTTATAAAGTTTAGAAATGTAAAAATCAGAGATAGTCTTGACTTCGCTCTTTGCTTCATTTGTAGAAAGGAATAAATCAAAGTAAGAAAAAGAAAGGCACTCAGACATCTCAAGCTGTACATTTTATATACAAATCACTGACCTAACACACTCTATTCAACAGACTGTTTTATGGCATTGCCTTACATTTCTAACTTGTAATTTTGCCATGTTTATTTTCACCATGTTTTGTAAAAACTAATTAGGAAATAATATAATGATATCATTAAGGCCTTAAGGAATTTTTCTGGCAATCATTTGCTACTAAGGAGAAAATGGAGAATCGTGTTATAAATGCTCACATCTGTTTCTACGAGCAAGTACAGATAACACCTAGAGAATGTATTCCCCCTAACTATAATTTCTTTCAGAGTAATGTGCTTTTGTCATTCCAATTCCAGACACTGCTCATATACACAGATATTCTTTAATTCAGTCTTCTGGTACTACTGTGAAGCTGTTAATCTTCACTTAACCTATTTTTGAAATGAGTAAAGTGTAAATTCAATTCAATTCAATTAATATTTATTGGGAACCCGTAGGGTGTGGAGCACTGCACAAAGAACTGTAAGGTCAGGTAGTGAATCAGGCACACTCTTTTTGACAGGCGTTATATCTTCCATCTCTGGGGAACATTTACTCTAGCTCAGAACAATACGAACAATGCAAATTAAAGTCCTGTCAGAAGAGAATACCAGTGTTTAAAATCATCCAGAATGACCTGAAACCATTGTCATATAAAAGGATAAAACAGAACTCTTGCCTGCTGCTCGAGTTCTGCCCTTGTCCTTTAGTGCCGAGAAAGTGCAGTGATACACTGTGTAGAGAGAGAATGACAAATCGCTATTTGAAATATTTCATAGGCTTCCTGAAATGTCTTTCTCTAGCCATCAGTTATGTAGTATGAAAACAATTCCTTTGAGTCTTGAAGGACCCTTGGACTTTGCCGAGCCTTATGAGAACATAAGTACCAAGGAAGTGCAGAAAAATAGGAATGGCAGTAGTGAGTTCGCTGTCATAGCTCCCTTTTCTTTTCCAAAAGCAAGAAAGAAACTGAGAGGCCAGAATCTTACACTAATGGAAAACAGCTTCAACAGAGAGGAGAGGCTTTGCACAGAACCCCATAAATCCAAGCAAGAGGGCAAAGGTGTTGGCATCAAACCTGGTGTGATGTAGCCACTGTTCACAGAATGCAAAGTGCGGCAACAGGCCTCAGATTCCCAACACTGGGAAGCCAGTTGAAGACAAGTGCTGAAAAGAGTGCAAGCTTTCAAATTCCACAAAGCTGCTCATAAAGTATCCAAGCAAAGCCTTCTAGGGCTGCAGCAGTCAAGATCTCATGGACTCTCACACCTGGATGTTCTGGTTTGCTCTCTGAGGCACTGAGAACATGGACATTATCACAATAGTCTTCAAAACAAGAAAAGATGGACCCTTAGATATCAGAGAGACTCAGATCTCAAATCTCTGAGGAAGTTCCACTTGAAAATGGAGAGAGAGGCACAGTCCCTACCTGCTTTCTGGCACAGAAGATGCTGGAGCCACAGACAGGTAGGAATACCGAAGTGGTCATCTTGATGATCCGCGGAGGCTGTGTGGATGTGGACTCACATGAGAGTGAGACATTCTTAGAGGGTTCGGTCTAGAGGAAGAACGTTTTAAGAAGCTGCGTTTTCCTAAGATTCCTCTCCAGAAAGCCCAAGAGGTTCTCATGGGAAAGATTACAGAAAGATGTTCATTGTAGAAGGCTCCCAGAGTCTTCTCCAGGTCAGAGGCCATCACTCCAGGACAAAGACCCAGCCAGGTCATCTTCCCATCTGAAAAAGGACATCACTGCACTCATTCTTCTGGACTTTCTCTGTGTGCTAGGACAGAAGAAACCATAGTGGAGGGGGCAGGGTAACGTTGCCCTGATTGGGGGCCAGGGCAGCCAGAGAAGGCAGTACAGAACACAGATAGAAATCTCTCTGAACACTGGAGAAACACCTGTGAAGACCACAGGCATGAAAATACACTGAGATTTAATCAAAAATTACACAGTGCTCTGTCTTCTTGAAAGCTCACCACCACACAGACAAAAATGAAACACCAGGACAGTATCCTCCAGCCAACAGGTCTGCAGATTGTTTCTCAAAAAGAAAATCAGGGAGGGCCAAAGCCAAGAGGGAAGATGAAGGAAGGGCTGGAAGAAAATATCAGTGTTCCCCTGCTTCCAACAGAATCAAGACATTATCTTAGCAGGCAGTCAAGGGATATGGAACCAGATAGATAAACAGGTATGTGTGTTCTCTCACTTCTCTTTCTCAACCAATCTCTTTTTATAGCTTTTCCTTCTTTTGAGCCTTTTCCCAACTCCCTCCTTCATCCAAACTTCTGTCTATAATATGTATTTCCTTGCACATTGTAGCTCCTTAGTTGCTGTTGATTATACTAAGCGCTTTCAAGATTCTAAAAAAAAATAGGGTGGGAAAAATAGCTCATCGAATTAAGGCACCTGCAAGCAGGTACAGGGGTAGGGGGTTTGATCCCTGGGACTGCTCTGCCAGCCCCTCCCCTGGGGCACACTGAGGTAGCAATTGAGGCTGGGTGTGGTGGCGCTTGCCTGTAGTCCCAGCACTAAAACACAAAAATAATCTAAATTATGTCAGCATTAATTTTTATTTGGCCATGAATCCATATAGACTTCATGAAAATTGTAGTCTTTCTCCTAGGAAAAAATTACACACACAGTCACAGATACATATGTACTTGTAGTAATTTCTACATAATGACAAGATGTTTTATTTTGTTTTATTTTATTTTTTGTATTTTAGGGAAGGGTCTACAGGGTGTTCAGGGTCTCACTACTAGATCAGACTCATAGCAATCCGCCTGTCTACAGCCTCCCAAGAGCTGGCATTACAGTCGTGTGCCCAGTCTCAATTGCAATCTCAGTATGCCCTGGGGGTGGGGCAGGCATGGAAGACCTGGGAAAATGTTTTAAACACAACAAGCATGATCTTTTCAGTGGATCCACAGTGTCGCATATCATTTACCTATGGAACCAACCAAAGTGCAGTGGGTCAGAACAAACTGACCTCTGTCAGTCAGCCAGCAGCCACTACCCCAGGACTTCACAAGATTCCAGTGCCTTCAACCTCTCTCCCACCCACCACCTGGCACCTGGCATTTTGGCATTGGGTGGAGAAAAAAGTTTTTGCACTAACTTCTCATTTATCTTCTTTCCTCTGCCATCATCAATCACCCAATCACAGCTACCAAACAGAGGATGGAAGAAATAATAGCTAAAATATAAAGGAGCATTGGATTTCTCTAGGTGGGTACTATTGTTCAACTCCCATTATTTTCCCATTTTATCTCATTTTTTAAAAATCAATAATTTTATTTTATGGAGCCAGAAAACTTCTGAGTGAGTTGCTTATCCACCAGAGCAGTGTGGGGATAATTCTTAGATTGGGTGCCAGAAACATCAACTCTAGTCTTCTGTTTCTGCTTTTTCATACCAACCAAATGAGTTGAGCATTTTATGTAGGCTTCTGAGACTGTTTCTCATTTACAAAAAGAAAAACCCTATTCTATCTTAAAACTTTGGAGAGTAAATAAAATGGTATAAAAAAATCTTTTGTGTTGAGTATTTTACAAGATTTTAATGCTGACACTATTTATGTTAACATAGTACATAAATAGACTATACACTTTGCTCACATTAAGTCTTTTGACATAGGCAAGTGGACCGGTTTTTCCAATTGGTGATAGAAAAAGCAGCCATGTAAGGACAACTGTTCCCTGTTCGTGCATTTATTTGCTTTATTCAGAAGATTCCTTAGTCACAGAACATGGGTTGTGTATCATTGTTGGCTCTGGAGCCTCAGGAGAAAGTACTTCCAAGAGACCCCTGCCCTTACCACTCAGATGCGTTACTGGGGTTGGATGTGAATGGAAACTGGAGATGTAGGTATTCTGAGGAAAGTAGATGTTGATGCTGCAGTTGTTATATGAAAATTAAAAGGAGCTTTGTTTACAGGGTTTGGTTTGTGAGAAATATTATAGGCTTTGTGAAAGAAGTTGATTCAAGGAACACCACATTCCAGTTAGCCATTCTTATTTAAATCTGCTTCAAGAAATGTAAACCAAATGTCCCTTTTATAATAAGTTGGAAGAACGTCATCAAATGGTCAGTTTCTTCTGCACTGTAACAGTGTGCTATGCACTAAACAAATTAAATTCCAAAGCCGGGCGTGGTGGCGCATGCCTGTAATCCCAGCACTCGGGAGGCTGAGGCAGGAGGATTGTTGTGAGTTCGAGACCAGCCTGAGCTACAAAGTGAGCTTAAAGCCAGCCTGAACTGCATAGCGAGACCCTGTCTCAAAAAGACAAAAAAAAAAAAAAAATTAAATTCCACAGGCAAGTGTCAAGTTTGTGAAGTAGAATCAAACTATTGTATTGTTTGGAATTAGAAACCACTCAGTTCTGTAGAAGAAAAAAGCGGAAAGGAAAGAGGAAAACCCACAACAGAAATGAATGTCCACGTGTGATTGGCTGTAGACAACCACCTAATTTGGGTCAGGTAGAACCTCCTGAGATCTTTTGACTTTTCACATCATGGATTTGATAAAGGGAGTGGTTGAAAGCTTCCAGCTACATCTCTTGGCCCAGGTCCAGACCCTGGATCTCTGATAAGATGCCCTGTCCACAGTTCTGCTAGGTGACACCTGTCTCACCCCCAGTTCCCTGTCACTTTCTCTCTTCCTCTCTCCCCACTCTCAAGAACAAGCCCACATTTTCACCTCAGTTCCATACAACATCATCTGGAGAATTTTTAAATATTTTAAGGCAAACTTGATTCCAACACTTTGTATCTGTGAAGCCGTGCTGCTCTAGATATGTAACATTTCCTGAAATGTTATATTTTCAAAATAGGTTGTCCACTAATTTGTAATTAAAATTGATTATTGCTACATAATTATGTCAGTTTTATGTTTTTTCCATGATATGTCTTAGGAAGAAAACATTAACATTACTCATATTTATGTATATTTTTAATTTTTGGGAGGTGCTGACAAAGGAATTTGAATATTTAATTGTAATGTAACAAGTAGCAAGCGTCACTGACGCTTTGCTGTGAACATCACCAGTTTATGTTATCTGGTTTTGATCTTCCAAAATATATCATAGCGTTAATACTGTATTATGATTTAAATTCAGTGACCTAATCATACAGCATTGAAGTGCTCCATTGTGGGATCCTATCATGTCAGACCAGGTGGTCAGCTTATGGCAAGGCATTTTGTTTCCTTAAATTAGAGAGAACAAGCAGGATAGAAATCAGACTCAGATATCAAGTGCGATTCTTTTCTTGTTTTGTTTTGTTTTCTTTTGTTTTGTTTTGCTATAGTTTATTCCATTGAGTAAATTACTAGGTTCAGCCCATAGTCATCACAAGGAAATTACGCGTCAGTGATGCAGAGGGAATTCCCGGAGACTGTCTGAGAAGCTCTTTGTCATAATTAAACACAGAGAAACAAATCACACAAAACTAATTAACTTTTAAAAATCTACGGTTGATTTTTTAGGACTTTTTCTTCAGTGTAAAACTGAAAGAGAAAACTGTCAGAACAAACACTTGAACTTTGCTTGTCGGTGAACATATAAGGAAGATCCAGCAGGTAAATTCTGAATGCGGTTTTCAAAGAATTTCAATATATCCAGACAATCCTTACTTCAGAACAAAAAGTAACCTCAACTAATGCTATTTTTCTTCCTTTGGGCTAAAGAAATGTATATCCTATTTATACCTTACAGATATTTTCAAATTGTCCATTTCTTCACTTTTAATTTCAGCTGAGGCACTTAGAAGTTTCATTAGGATTATTAACTGATTAAGATAATTTTTAAAAAATACATTTTATCTATTTAGCTCATAAATAAAATTTACAATTGCATTACTCCTTTAATTCACTAAATTATTGCATATTAACACCTTAAGTTTATTTTTAAAAATCAAATTTAACTAATTTATCTAATAAATGATAGTGATTTTATACAATTATAACAAACACAAATGATACTTCAATGACTCCTATCTGCAAAGAGTTTAATATTTCCTTATGCTTATATAATTTTGTGGGAGCTGGTATTAAACTCAGTCTTCTGAAGTTCTAAACAGTCCTGCATACACAGGGCTTCTTAGCCTCAAGTTTATAAAATTCCAGACCTAATAGTCCTGACTCACAAAATCATCTGTAACTGTTATTTTTTCTGTGCAAGACAGAGAAATTTGCTTACAATAGATTAAACAAAGGTTATATTTATTAACCCTATTTAATCATCACAGCCAAGCAAACAACTTTAATCAAAAGAATAAAGCTGAAGCTCAATATTTAAACTGTGCATAAAAATATGGTATTTAATCTAATCAAGTTGGCCAGCAAAGAATGCGCTACATTTAATGTTTGCTCTTCAAATCTGGAATCCATTCCCTCTGTCACTCTAATTCCTAAACCCAATTTGAAAATAGTTTGCATTATATGCTATCTCACAGCTTCTCATGTTTGCTAACCAAATATAATATGCTTGAAGACTTTGTCTTCCTGAATGTGACATTGTTAAAAATCAAACATGTTTAACAGTTACAGCTGCTGGTGGAATAAAGGATGTGTTTCTTAAAAAGTGATGTGTAAAATTATATGCATGCACAAGAAAAGTTAGGATACATTCTTTACTGTTTGAGGCTTTAGAAATTGAATATACATAGTTTTTTCTCAACTATGCTAAATCTTTATCAATTGAGATAAAGACTGATAGGAAGGTGTTCTCTATTCTAAATTCTCTTGTTCAAAACAAATATTTCTACATGGGGGAAGTATGTGCACACAAACGCATAGGCGTGTACGAGTGTGTGTGTGTGTGTCATACACACTGATATCTAGGTATGAAAATACCATGGATCTATATCCATTTATTGGGTAAATACACACCAAAAAAAAGCAAGTGCTTCTGTCAGGCTTTTTTCTCTTAATTTTCCCATCACATTTTTAGTAATAAAATGCTAAATCTCATGAAAGGAATATCAGCTGAACAATTTGTTTCACCCTCAAGCTAAGGGTGGACCTTGAATAAACTAATTAAGGAGCAGACAGTCCTCACTGGAGTAGGAGAAGCAAGGCCAAGAAGTCAGCCTCTTAATTGCTTCCTACAAGCTGAGAAGGTTTTCTAGCTTCCCCTGCTCCCAAAAATCTTTTAACTTCGACTTGTGGGAGGATTTCTTGGTTGTTATTTTTTTAATTTACTTTACTTTGAAGTTACTCATTGGGGAAAAAAAAAGAGCTTTTCATTTGAACCCGGTGTTGTCCTAGTCTCCAGAATATAGCATTTAAAAAAAAAAAACTGATGAGTCCTACAGACCTTCAAGTATAGTGGGGGGAAAAAAGGAAAAGAAAGCTCAAACGGTACTTTAAGATGGTAAGTATTATGAGAAAGACTGCAAGAGAAGGAGATACCGGATGTAGGAGTTGTTGCTGCAATTTTAAAGCAATTACATCACATGATTAACAACTGAGCAAAGACTTGAAGGAGGAGAAGCAGCAAGCCATGATGATAACTGCATTTCCACAGAGGGTCTGGTTCTCAAGACTCCAAAGCAGAAGGGGCTGGTGGGAAGCAGAAGTGCAGTGCAAAAAAGGTAGCCAGGTGGGAAGAAATGGTATCAGCAAGCTGATCAAGAACTCTCCCACTGAAGGCCTCTGAATGAGTAGGAACATTGAAGATTGGGGATGAATCAATTTGTATTCTATGCAATACAATAGCTCAAGCAGGGGAAGGTGGTTTAAACCAGACTGTTCATGTTCCATAGATAAAGTGAAAGACTACATTCTAGGTATCTGTAAGGTTTAACCAATAGATTACCTTATAAATTCAAGAGAATCTGAAGATAATACTGTAATTTTTACCCAAAAAGTTGAAAACTAATTCCTTTTCTTTTTTTTTTAATTCTTTTACTTTATTGAAGAAAAATTAGTAAGGAGACAGTTTCAAATAAATTTTGTAGGGCACATTCAATAATTAATACATTGCATATTGTTTAGTAGTGATTTTTTGTTGTACAAGGTGCATGCATGATATTCTATTTACAAACACTAATAGAGCAGATGCCTATAATCAATGAATTAAGAGAATGTAGCCATATACCTATCTTTTTTTAAAGTTCAGTTGTACAGTTTCAATAATTAATACCTTTTACATTCCTAGTGGCTATCCATAGTACGAGAATCAGACAGGATATCCTGTCCAAACACTACTAGTGCAAATCTTTCTTCTCATAGAATTATGCAAAAGTACTGTATATTTGTGCTAACTGTACTGTTTATACAAACACAGAATGTTCTTCCTTTGTATCCCCTTTTTTGTTTAGTCCTGTCAAAGATGGGTATTCTATTGTCATTCAATTATTATAGGTGCTTGAATTCAGCAAAACAATCCAACACAGTCCAGCAGTCCACAATAGTAGTGGGTTATCTGAACATTTTTTTTTTAGGTAAGATTATATATCTGTAATCATATTGTTTTTTTTATTTATTTTTATTTTATTAAAATACGAATGTCAATCAGACAGTTTCAAGACACCTTAACCATACAGATTCGATGAGTTAATACATTGCAAACTGTTTTCATAACGTTTTGGTATTGTACAAGGTGCATGTATGATATCATATTTACAGATATTATTTTAGCAGATATCTCTTATCAGTGAATTAAGAGTGTAGTTGCTTACTTATTTTTTTATACCTGAATTATATCAAAAATTCAATAATTATTAATTCCTTTTCTTTTTCTGTTTCTCCTCAACCCTTCCTCTTCCCCATTCCATTCCTTTTTTTCATCTTTCTTCTCCTCTTCTTTTTCTTCTTTTTCTTCTTTTTCTCCTTCTTCTGTTTCCTTGTTGTTGGGAGGGCTGGCAGTATGAACAGAAATCAGAAAACCCATTTAAGAAATATTGGTCTTCAGCTGTTCTTTACTCCTAGAGATCTTGGAACTGGGGAAGGGGTTACTAGATTTCAGGAGAGAGAAGGAGCCAGAAACACTCATCAGAGTTCACAGTATATTTCCCATAGTGATTAAACTCCAGAGCCGGGATGAAATAACTAAGGCAGTCAATACAGATGACAAAAGCCCAAGGACAATCCACAAGCCAGAGTTACCAGAGGCAGAGAAGACTGAGACATGAAACCCTTTAGAGAGGCAAAGCAGAGAAGCAAATAGCCAGCTATGCCAAAGGCAACTGACCATTTCAAACTGAGAACTGGGATTCAACATGGAATTTGGCACAAAATTTTGTAATTTTACAAAGCAAATGACATTGACAAAGTCATTCTGCTGCACTACTAGAGGAAAGCATGACTTAAGGAAAGAATGAGTTTAAAATTACTGGATATAATACAAGCAGGAAATTATTAATTAGTCAAAATTTCTAAACTTTTTTTGAACTGTGGCTAAAGTGATACAACATAAAATTTATCATCATAACCATTTTAAGGCTCAGTAATGTTCGGTGTATCCATGTTGTTCTGAATCACTGAAGCTCTACACCCATTAAACACTAATTCTGAATTTTCTCCTCATGCTGAGTCTTGGTCCACCATTATACTTTATGTTCATTTGAAAAATGGGTGATTTAGGGCCAGAGAGATAGCCCAGTGGACTAAGTGTTTGCCTGATAAACACAAGGTCCTGAGTTGGATCCCTGGTACCACAATAAACAAACAAATAAATGAATAATATAAAACATAAAAATGGACAATTCTTTAAAGTAGGTTGGAAGGGACAAAAATTTGCATTTCTAACCAGCTTCTAAGAGATACTGACACTTTCCTTAACAACCACAAAGTTTCTCAATGTTGGCTGAATATTGAAATTTTTCTGGAAGTTGCAAAAACATTCTGTAGAATGGAACCCACATATAAAGTCTCATTTGATTGACTTGTGCTACAGTTTAAAAAGATGCCAGGAGTTTATAATTTGTCATCCTCTTGAGAAGCATTAACATCAACAAAAATAGAGAAAGAGAATACATTGGTACAAGCCTTGGTAGTTGAATAGCTC
Organism: Ctenomys sociabilis; assembly: GCA_004027165.1. Lineage (NCBI taxonomy): Eukaryota > Metazoa > Chordata > Mammalia > Rodentia > Ctenomyidae > Ctenomys > Ctenomys sociabilis. The sequence goes on from PVKA01042106.1 coordinate 14,513, forward strand.
AAGAAAAACTAGCAGCTTCCAGAAATTGTCCTATAATTCTTTCACTTACCCAAGCAAACTGGAAACTGACAGTGAAGGTGGAATATGAGTTAAAGATATGAGTGCATTTCCAAAAATACTTTGCCAGTACATTAGATGAAATCCCTTCTTCCAAAGTTTGTGACTATGAATCTAAAGTTACACAGGTAAAGCATTTTTTTCTCTCATTCTACATTTGTTTTCCAGGTGTAGGTATGAAGTAAGCAGAGTTAGATTTAACTATGCATATGGTTTTTTTTAAGTATCATCTTAAGAGAGCAGGATAAGAGAAAGTGGTTGACATAAGTAAACTGGGAGGAGAGAAGAATCAATATGCCTTAGTTCCAAAGGAAATAGGATTGGCAAAGGAAATGTACAGGACAGTGGCCTGGGAGGAGAGGTGCTATTCAGGGAGGGCACGTCTTCAAACTGAGAATATGGCAATGCAGTTATTGATGATGATAAGTTCTAGTAATTGCAGTGCTGTAAGAAGAAATCCAGAATTTATTTACAGGTATTAAAAAAGAAGCATTGGTAGAAACATAAGGAAACTCCTGTACTAAGAAGTACTGTATGTCCCAGAGTGTATATCACAAGTTTTAGTAATATTAAGAGCCACAACAGATTGGAGCAGGATCTCTGGTGTGTGACCTCAGTCTGGCAATTCTTAAATTATGATCCACGTAGAAAGCAAAGGATAAAGAAGAGTCTCAGTGAGCTCAGATCAGTTGTCTATGATGCAGCTGTCAGTATTGAAAGGCAGCAAGACATGGGGTATATGTGTCTCCCTCTCCCCTTTGCTAACATAAGCCTGGAAATCTTACTTTAGGGTTTGAAGTTTTCACTTGGCCCTTTCTGATGGTAATGCAGAGGTCTCAGGGAAGAAGTCATTTCTAAAGGCCTAACTCTAAATTGTTTGCATATGCAAGTTGCAAAGATGAGAGAAGATACGGTAAGTATACACATTCCCTAGTCCAAGACACTTGCATCTAGTGATACAAGGGAATGAATACACTCTTTTTAACACATCACAGGCAAATATTAAAGATTCCTTGATGTGGGCTAAAATAAATCATGAAGTTTTAGCATGACTGACACTAAGGGTAAGTCTCTCATCCAAGTACTAACCAGGCCCGACCCTGCTTAGCTTCCGAGATCAGATGAGATCGGGCGCGTACAGGGTGGTATATCCATAGACTACTAAGGGTAAGTCAAACATACAAGTGAAGTGGCATTGGAGCTATGCTTTGAACTCTACACTCTGACAGAGATGAGACTGGGAGAATTTCCAGTTGCTAGATATAGGATGAACAAAAAAGTGCCGATATGAGCTCGTATTTTGGAGCGCTGCCCTCTTTGGCCGCAAGGCAGAAGATCTGTGATGCAACGGTGGGTGTAATAGAGATGGGGGGGATGGCACAAATGAGGTAGCTGTTAGGCATGCAATTACTTGTAAGTAACAACAAAAACAGCAACAGGGTCAGGGAGATGGCTCAGTAGAATAAGTGCTTCCCTGACAAGCTCCAGGGCCTGAGTTCAGCTCCCAGTTCTGAAAAAAAAAAATCTTAGGAGATTCCCAAACTAAAAAAAAACATAATTTTTTCTGAAAGAAAAAGAGTGTGTAGGCAGGTAATTTCTGGTACTAGTTCATCAATTAGATAATGCTACCTGAGATCCAGGTGGCAATTTTGATCTGTTCCATCTACTGGCTATTAAATGTAAACTTTCCTTTCTTGATTATTGACACTGTATTCTCAAAGTAGCTGCTGCACCCCAGCTACTATGTCACTTAGCAGAAAAAAAAAAAAAAAGGTAATCAGAAGAAAGTAGAGAAACAAACAGAATTTCATTGCTTAAGAAAGGAAAGGCTTTCTGATAATTCTGTCACCAGCCTGAATTCACTGGCCAGTGATACAAGGTCTGGATTGCCAGATACCCAAGTTCAGAACTACTGTGACATACCATACATGCCAAAAATAGATTGCTAAAGGATTCCATGTAATCATGTAAGGCAAGAAAAAAAGTGAAATCAAAAATGACAGGCTCTGATGTAATATCATTGTTGTTGGGTTAAATGACAACATTGCAATTAGTCATTTCAATAGCTACCACTGCCCACCTTATTTCTTGTAAATTTAAACTAAAACTTCCCACACTTAAATAGAGGAAACAGTGCACCAACTCATACACATCTTTTTTGGGGAGCGCAGAATTTGGGATTGAATCCAGGGCCTTTACCACTGAGCTACATCCCCAGTCCTCTTTTATTTCTTATTTGGAGACAGAATCTCACTTTAAGTCAACCAGGATGGGCTCAAACTTGAAATCCTCTTGCCTCAGACTTTTCTAATGATGAAATTGCAGACATTAGTCAACATCTTTTACAACGACATCTGCATTTTTTTCTAATTCCTCTTTGTTCTTTCTAATTATTCACTGCAACTTTTCTCCTCTGTTGTTCCTTTATGATCTAGAAGAGACTGACACAGAGAAATTGAGTGATTTCTCAGGTGTTCGTACAGCCGAACCGCAAAGGACAGGAAACCATCCATGTGCATAAGACCATGTTCTACTCAGCACTGAGACGCCTTCAGTAGCTCTCCTCTTGACAGCGGCCCTCACAGGCCTTTTCAGCTGTGAAGCAGAATGGAGGCAAGTCTGATAATTGCACAGTAAATTCTATGTGAGCACTCGGAAGCTGTGTCTTCTTGAAAATTACATGGTAAATAATTACATTTGTAGGGAACAAATATTTCAACTATTTGTTACCATGTCAAATGCAATTTTAAGATCTGATGAGGCAAATCTTGTTTAGGAGATGAAAACAGAAGATATAAACCAGATAATTGCCAAGTGATTAAACAGGAAGTTCCATGCGTGTATGATTAATGCAAAATGTGCAGATAGGCACTGGGGAGGTTGGCCCAGGAATGAGCTGCAGTATCCCCAGTGGTATGTGTGAGCCTGCTGATAGCAGCTTGAACAGCAGCAAAAGAATTCAGGAATAGGAGCTGGCCAACGAGCTCAGGGCAGAGGCCATCAGGATGATTGATTATTTTTTTTTTTTTTTTGTACAGGGTCTCACTATGCAACTCAG